>CM046063.1:47461818-47611195 GCA_025215515.1 Schistosoma japonicum | reverse complement strand
AACGTTACCGTTTGTGAAGTTCGCTTTCAGTCAACTAGATGCAATCGCATACCACAATATTGACAATCAATTTGGTCTACATTTCAAACTCAATCAACAATGTTGCTTCAATTCATTGAGTTAGTTTATTCTGCATTATCACATGAGGAAAAGAGACGTCGATCAGATTTTGGTGTTAGCAAGTTAACACTGAAAACCAGAAAGTATCGGACATCTATTTTATCCTAGTACAGGACTCTTTGTTGATTCTGATAGGGGATTGAACACAAGACATTCACACAATAAACTCAACACCACTGATGTGGTATTTGATTGTAGAATTCCTACTACTATTAATTTGTGATACAACGCGACAACCTCGCATTGTTTAGAAAACGTTTCCTTTCTCGTATAATTTCAATACAAATGTAATTTACTGTTTCAGAGAATTGAATGTTCGTAAATTGAGTTAATACTTCTAACGAAATCTGGAACTATACTACCCAGATTTCGATTATGATAGTGAGTGTTGCATGCATATCATCACTATATGCCTCGTTGCACGATGCTGGCTTGGCTAGGAGTAGGCTCGAAAGATAGGAGCGATTAAACTAAAATACGGCATCAGTTCGTGAAGTCATGTTAGTAGATACAGACTACCTGGTTAGGGTCGACGTGATGTTTGCGATCAGTGACTTCATACACTGGGTGATATGGCTTAGAATCGTTCATAGTGGAGTAAATTACTGATTATGTAAATTAAGTAACAAAATTAAGATAACACAGATCACTGAATCAGCTAATCTCACTAAATAATTAAAGTCTAATTAATAATTTTAAAAAAAATTAAATTTTTTTTCAATAGTCAAAATAACTAAAGAATACGTGCATGGAATTTGTTTAGACCTCTGTATATTTCACCAAAATAATCACAGTCTATGTACATTTAACAAGCAAATACGTATTGTGTAGTTGGATACTGAAATGATGAACATTTCACTTAAGGTGTTTAATTTGCACAAACGATTTGTCTCTTTTCTTATTATTTAATAAGCAAGAATTTCTATTCATCAGTAAACTGAAGAAAGTTTTGTCGGTCTGATTGTAGATGGATGATATTCACTGAGAATTCTAGAATAATTTTTTTCAATGTAATTCACTAATAGGTGCACATGAAACAAGAGAATCTCGTTTTTTTTTATCTATCTATTAATAGAGAAACTAGACGCTTTTTTTATCATTTGACCCTTAAATGTCTGTTGACTCCATCATACTACTGACTTTCACATAAATAAACATTCCACTGATTATTTAAAAATAACAAAGAAATAAATATTGTACTAGAATAAGTTGAAAAAAAAAGAAGAGAAGCCAAATAAAACTTCTTTATTATCTACACTATTCATTTAGTAGAATTCTGTTTAGTATTCTAGTAGACCAGTCTAATTCACCTGTGTACTATCCACCTGCCTCCTCCTAATCAACTAGTTCACCTAATTCGACATTACTTTCAGTCCATTCTAATCAGACACCATCTTTTTCAAATTATTTGCTTAAATACTGCATCATTACACTAATCATTTAGATTGTAATATATTGGAACTTTTGATTGATTACTTTTTTCCAAGCTCTTTTATAGATGTCTTGTCATCATATTGACCTCTTTATGATGCACACTTCATTTTTTCGTGATTTGTTCACGTAACTTCATTTGTTTGCATCGGTGAGTATTTAACTTCTTTACACTCGTCGATTGTTTCCTTGAAACTCCCGGATTTTTACAGATGGCTGGTTTGTCATGACGACTACAGTGTGATATTTGTTTCAAACTAAGTTCATTTCTGTTCGACGCGTTTTTTCATTACTACTAAGTAACATTAAATAGTTATTTAGTTTTTGCAAACGTCTGAATGAAGCTTGTTTTTATACCATCTTTCATTGACATGTTCAATATAAGTAAACATATTTATTTCTATTCAACAGTGTTTATTTACGTTTTATTTTGTGAACTTTCCATATAACTTAATACAGTTGAGTAGATAATAATAATGGATTGATTCTCAAGTAGCTTTTTGTACATGTGAGCATACCAGTTTACAGGCATGATCGGAATGATATAGGTCTATCTGTATACAAAGATATTGGTAGAGTCATTGATGAGAAATCCACACAATATGAAGTGATCAATTAAAGCAAGGCCAACGACATCAAAGTTCATAGAATTAGGGTGCTCGAGTTACATATTGTAGTATAGTGTGTTTCCGTCTAACGACCGCGCGGTTTTTATGGTGGTGTTGTGGTGTTTTGTCAGCAATTATTAGTAGATTCTTGTACTCACTACTGATTTTTATACGATTTACTGACTTGATAAATTCTATAGAATCTTGTGTATATTTAAAATAAAAAAGGATTGAGCAGCTACTTTGCCAGTCTTTTTTTCTCAGTCTTTTGCATTCAAAAAGCACTTGGGGCATCCCATAAGCTTTAAAGAGAGTTGACTTTATCTTATTTAGAGGGGAATTCTCAGAGATATTGTAAAGTACTGCTTAATGGACCGAGTTAATAGGCTTTACAACTTCAGTCGAAATGAAATCTAGGAAAATTTTGCTTGCTTTATATTTCCTGTGTCAGTGTCATTATGTTTACCAAATAGGCGTAAGATTGGGGCTAAATCTTGTAGGATATACTGCATGTTGGTAAGTGTTGACTTAATGTCGTCAACTTCCATTTTGTAAGTAGCAATATCAATGTTCTGATCGGCAATGTTGATGACCTTGACAAGTGGTGTGCGACTGTCAGCTAGTTGCTGATAGGTGTTAAACTTATTGCTAACGAATGCTTCTACGTGTGCAGGGGAAAGGCTAACAGGTGCTAATTTTCCAAGGTCGCTACAATACGGTTGTGTCCGACAGGTTAAGAAGAGAAAAACTAGTGGAGAGGATATTGCTCGGTTTAGGTGGACTAATATTAAGCTTTAAACGTTTTGCCTTAATGCGTACCATTTTGATATTCTAGGATATTAGAATATTGTGAGTGAAGTTAAGTAATACTTCTAGAGTACTACGAAGGGTATTACTAATTGAGAAACGTGCAAGATATCTCGAAAGAAACCAAATGACCTAAACACGTGGAAAAACGTTACCGTTTGTGAAGTTCGCTTTCAGTCAACTAGATGCAATCGCATACCACAATATTGACAATCAATTTGGTCTACATTTCAAACTCAATCAACAATGTTGCTTCAATTCATTGAGTTAGTTTATTCTGCATTATCACATGAGGAAAAGAGACGTCGATCAGATTTTGGTGTTAGCAAGTTAACACTGAAAACCAGAAAGTATCGGACATCTATTTTATCCTAGTACAGGACTCTTTGTTGATTCTGATAGGGGATTGAACACAAGACATTCACACAATAAACTCAACACCACTGATGTGGTATTTGATTGTAGAATTCCTACTACTATTAATTTGTGATACAACGCGACAACCTCGCATTGTTTAGAAAACGTTTCCTTTCTCGTATAATTTCAATACAAATGTAATTTACTGTTTCAGAGAATTGAATGTTCGTAAATTGAGTTAATACTTCTAACGAAATCTGGAACTATACTACCCAGATTTCGATTATGATAGTGAGTGTTGCATGCATATCATCACTATATGCCTCGTTGCACGATGCTGGCTTGGCTAGGAGTAGGTCGAAAGATAGGAGCGATTAAACTAAAATACGGCATCAGTTCGTGAAGTCATGTTAGTAGATACAGACTACCTGGTTAGGGTCGACGTGATGTTTGCGATCAGTGACTTCATACACTGGGTGATATGGCTTAGAATCGTTCATAGTGGAGTAAATTACTGATTATGTAAATTAAGTAACAAAATTAAGATAACACAGATCACTGAATCAGCTAATCTCACTAAATAATTAAAGTCTAATTAATAATTTTAAAAAAAATTAAATTTTTTTCAATAGTCAAAATAACTAAAGAATACGTGCATGGAATTTGTTTAGACCTCTGTATATTTCACCAAAATAATCACAGTCTATGTACATTTAACAAGCAAATACGTATTGTGTAGTTGGATACTGAAATGATGAACATTTCACTTAA
This sequence comes from Schistosoma japonicum, assembly GCA_025215515.1. Taxonomy (NCBI): domain Eukaryota; kingdom Metazoa; phylum Platyhelminthes; class Trematoda; order Strigeidida; family Schistosomatidae; genus Schistosoma; species Schistosoma japonicum. Next base: position 47,607,101 of record CM046063.1, on the reverse strand, counting down.
GGTGTTTAATTTGCACAAACGATTTGTCTCTTTTCTTATTATTTAATAAGCAAGAATTTCTATTCATCAGTAAACTGAAGAAAGTTTTGTCGGTCTGATTGTAGATGGATGATATTCACTGAGAATTCTAGAATAATTTTTTTCAATGTAATTCACTAATAGGTGCACATGAAACAAGAGAATCTCGTTTTTTTTTTATCTATCTATTAATAGAGAAACTAGACGCTTTTTTTATCATTTGACCCTTAAATGTCTGTTGACTCCATCATACTACTGACTTTCACATAAATAAACATTCCACTGATTATTTAAAAATAACAAAGAAATAAATATTGTACTAGAATAAGTTGAAAAAAAAAGAAGAGAAGCCAAATAAAACTTCTTTATTATCTACACTATTCATTTAGTAGAATTCTGTTTAGTATTCTAGTAGACCAGTCTAATTCACCTGTGTACTATCCACCTGCCTCCTCCTAATCAACTAGTTCACCTAATTCGACATTACTTTCAGTCCATTTTAATCAGACACCATCTTTTTCAAATTATTTGCTTAAATACTGCATCATTACACTAATCATTTAGATTGTAATATATTGGAACTTTTGATTGATTACTTTTTTCCAAGCTCTTTTATAGATGTCTTGTCATCATATTGACCTCTTTATGATGCACACTTCATTTTTTCGTGATTTGTTCACGTAACTTCATTTGTTTGCATCGGTGAGTATTTAACTTCTTTACACTCGTCGATTGTTTCCTTGAAACTCCCGGATTTTTACAGATGGCTGGTTTGTCATGACGACTACAGTGTGATATTTGTTTCAAACTAAGTTCATTTCTGTTCGACGCGTTTTTTCATTACTACTAAGTAACATTAAATAGTTATTTAGTTTTTGCAAACGTCTGAATGAAGCTTGTTTTTATACCATCTTTCATTGACATGTTCAATATAAGTAAACATATTTATTTCTATTCAACAGTGTTTATTTACGTTTTATTTTGTGAACTTTTCCATATAACTTAATACAGTTGAGTAGATAATAATAATGGATTGATTCTCAAGTAGCTTTTTGTACATGTGAGCATACCAGTTTACAGGCATGATCGGAATGATATAGGTCTATCTGTATACAAAGATATTGGTAGAGTCATTGATGAGAAATCCACACAATATGAAGTGATCAATTAAAGCAAGGCCAACGACATCAAAGTTCATAGAATTAGGGTGCTCGAGTTACATATTGTAGTATAGTGTGTTTCCGTCTAACGACCGCGCGGTTTTTATGGTGGTGTTGTGGTGTTTTGTCAGCAATTATTAGTAGATTCTTGTACTCACTACTGATTTTTATACGATTTACTGACTTGATAAATTCTATAGAATCTTGTGTATATTTAAAATAAAAAAGGATTGAGCAGCTACTTTGCCAGTCTTTTTTTCTCAGTCTTTTGCATTCAAAAAGCACTTGGGGCATCCCATAAGCTTTAAAGAGAGTTGACTTTATCTTATTTAGAGGGGAATTCTCAGAGATATTGTAAAGTACTGCTTAATGGACCGAGTTAATAGGCTTTACAACTTCAGTCGAAATGAAATCTAGGAAAATTTTGCTTGCTTTATATTTCCTGTGTCAGTGTCATTATGTTTACCAAATAGGCGTAAGATTGGGGCTAAATCTTGTAGGATATACTGCATGTTGGTAAGTGTTGACTTAATGTCGTCAACTTCCATTTTGTAAGTAGCAATATCAATGTTCTGATCGGCAATGTTGATGACCTTGACAAGTGGTGTGCGACTGTCAGCTAGTTGCTGATAGGTGTTAAACTTATTGCTAACGAATGCTTCTACGTGTGCAGGGGAAAGGCTAACAGGTGCTAATTTTCCAAGGTCGCTACAATACGGTTGTGTCCGACAGGTTAAGAAGAGAAAAACTAGTGGAGAGGATATTGCTCGGTTTAGGTGGACTAATATTAAGCTTTAAACGTTTTGCCTTAATGCGTACCATTTTGATATTCTAGGATATTAGAATATTGTGAGTGAAGTTAAGTAATACTTCTAGAGTACTACGAAGGGTATTACTAATTGAGAAACGTGCAAGATATCTCGAAAGAAACCAAATGACCTAAACACGTGGAAAAACGTTACCGTTTGTGAAGTTCGCTTTCAGTCAACTAGATGCAATCGCATACCACAATATTGACAATCAATTTGGTCTACATTTCAAACTCAATCAACAATGTTGCTTCAATTCATTGAGTTAGTTTATTCTGCATTATCACATGAGGAAAAGAGACGTCGATCAGATTTTGGTGTTAGCAAGTTAACACTGAAAACCAGAAAGTATCGGACATCTATTTTATCCTAGTACAGGACTCTTTGTTGATTCTGATAGGGGATTGAACACAAGACATTCACACAATAAACTCAACACCACTGATGTGGTATTTGATTGTAGAATTCCTACTACTATTAATTTGTGATACAACGCGACAACCTCGCATTGTTTAGAAAACGTTTCCTTTCTCGTATAATTTCAATACAAATGTAATTTACTGTTTCAGAGAATTGAATGTTCGTAAATTGAGTTAATACTTCTAACGAAATCTGGAACTATACTACCCAGATTTCGATTATGATAGTGAGTGTTGCATGCATATCATCACTATATGCCTCGTTGCACGATGCTGGCTTGGCTAGGAGTAGGTCGAAAGATAGGAGCGATTAAACTAAAATACGGCATCAGTTCGTGAAGTCATGTTAGTAGATACAGACTACCTGGTTAGGGTCGACGTGATGTTTGCGATCAGTGACTTCATACACTGGGTGATATGGCTTAGAATCGTTCATAGTGGAGTAAATTACTGATTATGTAAATTAAGTAACAAAATTAAGATAACACAGATCACTGAATCAGCTAATCTCACTAAATAATTAAAGTCTAATTAATAATTTTAAAAAAAATTAAATTTTTTTTCAATAGTCAAAATAACTAAAGAATACGTGCATGGAATTTGTTTAGACCTCTGTATATTTCACCAAAATAATCACAGTCTATGTACATTTAACAAGCAAATACGTATTGTGTAGTTGGATACTGAAATGATGAACATTTCACTTAAGGTGTTTAATTTGCACAAACGATTTGTCTCTTTTCTTATTATTTAATAAGCAAGAATTTCTATTCATCAGTAAACTGAAGAAAGTTTTGTCGGTCTGATTGTAGATGGATGATATTCACTGAGAATTCTAGAATAATTTTTTTCAATGTAATTCACTAATAGGTGCACATGAAACAAGAGAATCTCGTTTTTTTTTTATCTATCTATTAATAGAGAAACTAGACGCTTTTTTTATCATTTGACCCTTAAATGTCTGTTGACTCCATCATACTACTGACTTTCACATAAATAAACATTCCACTGATTATTTAAAAATAACAAAGAAATAAATATTGTACTAGAATAAGTTGAAAAAAAAAGAAGAGAAGCCAAATAAAACTTCTTTATTATCTACACTATTCATTTAGTAGAATTCTGTTTAGTATTCTAGTAGACCAGTCTAATTCACCTGTGTACTATCCACCTGCCTCCTCCTAATCAACTAGTTCACCTAATTCGACATTACTTTCAGTCCATTCTAATCAGACACCATATTTTTCAAATTATTTGATTAAATACTGCATCATTACACTAATCATTTAGATTGTAATATATTGGAACTTTTGATTGATTACTTTTTTCCAAGCTCTTTTATAGATGTCTTGTCATCATATTGACCTCTTTATGATGCACACTTCATTTTTTCGTGATTTGTTCACGTAACTTCATTTGTTTGCATCGGTGAGTATTTAACTTCTTTACACTCGTCGATTGTTTCCTTGAAACTCCCGGATTTTTACAGATGGCTGGTTTGTCATGACGACTACAGTGTGATATTTGTTTCAAACTAAGTTCATTTCTGTTCGACGCGTTTTTTCATTACTACTAAGTAACATTAAATAGTTATTTAGTTTTTGCAAATGTCTGAATGAAGCTAGTTTTTATACCATCTTTCATTAACATGTTCAATATAAGTAAACATATTTATTTCTATTCAACAGTGTTTATTTACGTTTTATTTTGTGAACTTTTCCATATAACTTAATACAGTTGAGTAGATAATAATAATGGATTGATTCACAAGTAGCTTTTAGTACATGTGAGCATACCAGTTTACAGGCATGATCGGAATGATATAGGTCTATCTGTATGCAAAGATATTGGTAGAGTCATTGGTGAGAAATCCACACAATATGAAGTGATCAATTAAAGCAAGGCCAACGACATCAAAATTCACAGAATTAGGGTGCTCGAGTTACATATTGTTATAACTATGGAAGCAATTAATATAGTCAGCACACAGCAGGCACGTGGGAACACACGAAGAGGAAGAAGTAGTGAATCACCAGAAGAAGAGAGTAAGTATATTATTTAAAACAACAAAAGTTTATATATATATAGGATAATGTGGCGGGATTTCCAAACTTGGGAGAGAGTCAACATTCTTCTTTCAATCTGAGATAATTAAGCTTCTCGGAACATTCTTCCACGTTCGCATTTGACTTGCCTGCAATGTAAGAAAGTAGAAATAGCATTAACGACCATTTAGAACCTCTGCAGCACTCTCGTCTCTGTTACACCACTCCCCCTCTTGGAAGTGAGGCACTGTCCTCAGTGCCACTTCGTGGAATCTGGAAGGCCTCCCCCCCCTCTGGTGGCATTTCATATTCTGCGACAACCGCGGGTGTCTCCAAGGAAGAAGAGGAAGTCGTATTCGCTGGCTTTGGGTGATTGTAATGGGCAACTACGACGTTGTCATTCGGTCTGTTCAGATGACGGAGCATGAAGGTGATCGGAGATCTCCTTGCAACAATAGTAAATGGACCCTGCTCTGGTGCTTGCAGCTTAGTGGATTGCCCAGGTGGGCACGTGGGTCTGTATAGCCAAACACGATCACCAACTCTATACTCCGGTCCGTGGCTTCCTCTGTCATAACATTCTCTTTGATGATTGCTAGCATTCAGGTGATTCTTGTGCGCAAGTCGGTACGCAGTGGTCAGCCGTTTATGAAGACTTCTAACGCAAGGGACATATTCTCTCTCCTCTGCTTCGTGAGGGGGCATTTGGATCTCGATAGGCAACTTTAATTCGTGTCCAAAAAGGAGCTGTGCCGGTGAGAAGCCGGTGGATGAATGCACAGAGGATCTATACGCCAGCAAACATTGGGGCAGCAAATCATCCCAATTCGCCGCAGGAGCCTGATTCACAAAAGAACGTAGCAACATTTTTAGAGTCCGATTCGTGCGCTACAATAACCCATTTCCTTGTGGATGGTATGCTGTCGTGCGTGTTTTCTTAATACCAAAGAATGAGCATACATTTGCGTTGAGGTAGCTTTCGAATGCTGGCCCCTGGTCTGAATGTAACGCCGTCGGGGCACCGTAACGAGCTATCCAGGTGTTGATGAATACTTTAGCGATTGTCGCGGCGTCTTGTTGAGGAATAGGTACCGCTTCACACCACTTCGTGAAATAGTCAACCATAACTAGTATATAGCGATTTCCATGCTACGAAGTCGGAAATGGACCCATCACATCAACACCTACTCGCTGGTATGGTGCAGTGGTTACCATTGGTATTAGTTTAGCACGACTGTGTTTGGAGGGCGACTCGACTCTAGCACACGTGTCACAGGACTTACAGAACTCCTCGACATCTCGATGGATCAGCGGCCACCAAAACCGTGCCCGAATCGCAGCTTCAGTCTTTCTCGTCCCTGCGTGGACTAACTGCTCATGCATTCGCGTTATGACGTGCGATGTTTTAGCTCGAGGAACAATCAGGCGAGGAGGTTTGGACGGCTCCGTTAAGTACAAGACATCATTACATAATCGTAGATGACCCCACTTGACACAGATACATCGCGCCACTGTCGTCTTGTTTTTCATGTCTTGACTCGTAGGTTTATTATTCCCATGCTGCTGGCGGGCATATACTAAAGCTAAGTCTGGGTCCGCCGCCTGTAGGGAGCCCCAATCTACTTCACTGTCGGCTGTGAGGAGGCTGTTCACCACTTCGACAGGTGCGGGGTGGCGTGACACATAGCATCTGCATTTAAATGTTGAGCCCCCCTTCGATATTCACACACATAATCAAACTCCTGTAGAATCTCTTGCCAACGTGCTAACTGTCCATCTGCTTCCCGGAAATTGTTAAGCCACTGTAAGGCTTGGTGATCTGTTCGAACACGAAATTGACGTCCCAAAAGGTAATGTCTGAAGTGCTTCATGAAATATACTAACGCTAACAACTCCCGTCTAGTAGTAGAGTAGTTTACCTCTCTTTTGTCCAGCTTCCGGCTGCCGTATGAGATAACCTTCTCCTGCCCACCTGGGGAGATTTGCGACAACACAGCCCCAATGGCGTGATCACTGGCATCCGTATCCAGTATAAATGAACCAGCTCCCGGTGATGTGTCAGGAAACCCTAGAATCGGGGCAGCAGCAAGCTTAGCTTTTAACTCTTCAAATGCTGACTGGCACTCTGCTGTCCACAAAAATTTTCTTCCTTTTTCTGTTAGACGGTTAAGTGGGGTCGCAATACCAGCAAAATTTGCCACAAATCGACGATAGTCTGACGCGAGCCCCATAAAACTCTTAACCTCAGCAGCCGATGTGGGAGTTGGCCAACTCTGCACTGCCTGTACCTTGCTACAATCTGTCTGAACCCCCCGCGATGTTATGTAGTGACCTAGGAATGTTACTGATTGTTTCAAAAACTGACATTTATTAGGCCTAAGCTTCAGCCCATTTGCGCGAATGCGGTCGGGAATAATTCGCAGGTTCTCCATATGTTGTTCGATAGTGCGTCCATGAACTATAATATCGTCCAAGTAAATTAAGCACCTCTTCGGAACTAGCCCATTCAAGGCAGTTTGCATTAACCGTTGTAAGGTTGCTGGGGCGTTAGTTAACCCAAACGGCATGGTCTCAAATTCGTATAAGCCTGTGGGTATTACAAAGGCCGTTTTCTGTCTGTCTTTTGGTCTAATCTCTACCTGCCAATACCCGGACGCTAAGTCTAAGGTGGAAAACCATTGTGCTCCTCCTAAGGCATCAAGAGTCGCATCTATTCGAGGTAGTGGAAACGAGTCTCTCTTCGTAATTGCGTTGAGACGACGATAATCTACCCACAAACGGAGAGAGTTATCTTTCTTTTTCACTAAGACTATAGGGGACGCCCATGGAGAGGTGGACGGTTTAATCACCTTCTGCTTCAGCATCTCCTTAATCATCTTATCTAACTCCGGCTGATAGTGGATCGGCACTCTCCGAGGGTACTGTTTAATAGGTTTATGGTCGCCTGTATCGATTTCGTGCCAAACAGCCCTAGTCCGTCCCGGCAGACCATTCTCTTTAAACACCTCTCTGAATTCCATCAATACTGACACCACTCTATCTCGAGTTTGGCGATCTAAGTGAGAGCCAATAGAAACTTTCTCTATCACAGATGGTTGATTAGACGCGTCTACAGTTCCAATGCACTTCGACTTAACAGTTGTGGCTATGGGCACCACATGTCTGCCAACCAAGACACAGGACGTCGAAAAATCTACCAAGGCCCGATTTTTCCGTAAGAAGTCGACCCCCGAAATGATATCCCAAGTGATATAATCACACACTAAGAACCGTTGTTTACATAAAAATCCACCGGACTGCAGTGTCAGGGTGGTCAAAAATTGTGCTTGAATGACACTGCCATCTGCTGTTATTAATTGATGACGCCGTGAAGCAGGTTCTAGAGGTACTTTTATGTTGGACACAAATGACCGGCGTACTACCGACGTGGACGCCCCAGTGTCGATCAACATCATCTTCTCCATCCCCTCAATACGCTCTAAGACAGTGACCGGTGCAAAATCATGACTATTAAATACTGACACACAAAAATCTCGCTCACCTGCTCGAATTTGGCGGTTATGTCTACATTTCACTGCAAACCTGCCAAACCGTCTGCAGTAATAGCGATTTCGTTTTTTTGGTTCAGCAGCATGGAATGAATCGCTTCTTCCCCTTGACACGGGTCTTTGGCGGTCATGTATTGTGAATAGTATGGGATTTGTCGTTGATTTTGCCGCGTCTTCGAAACGTTGAGCTACTGTAAGCGCTTCAGACACGCGTTGAACCGGGAATCGAAGTAACTGTAGTTGCAGGTCCCTATCCTGAAGACCTTGGCTGAAACGGGCACAGATCATCTCTTCTCGTATCGCCACAGACATCGAAAGTAGTGCACGTGAAGCCAGGTAACGTAGTTCATGAAGATAGTCGGTGGCTGGTTCGTCTTGCCGTTGTTGCCAATCCATGAACTGCCTTAAATGTCGTGACGCATCTTGGCACCCTCCGAAACACTCGTCCAGGATGGCCCAGTTATCCAGAATCGAATTCGACTTACAGAAACCGGCGGCCGTAGCTCGCCGTACCATGTCATCACCTAGGGCCATTATCATCTGGCTGAAGCATTCAGCAGGTGAGACGCCTTCGAGGACTGTTTGCAATCTCAGCTTCCAGATCTCATAATCGCCTCCTGACGTTAGACCTGGGATATTATGAAATAGAGGTTTAGCACACGACAGCGGCAGGACTGGTGGCAGCGGCCTTCGGGTGAGGACGGGAGGTTCATCACAACTTCCGACGTTATCTGCTTTGTATCCCACCTCCATCACCAATTAATTTGTAACTATGGAAGCAATATATATAGTCAGCACACAGCAGGCACGTGGGAACACACGAACAGGAAGAAATCGTGAATCACCGGAAGAAGAGAGTAAGTATATTATTTAAAACAACAAAAGTACATATATATATATAGGATAATGTGGCGGGAGTTCCAAACGTGGGAGAGAGTCAACATTCTTCTTTCAATCTGAGATAATTAAGCTTCTCGGAACATTCTTCCACGTTCGCATTTGACTTGCCTGCAAAGTAAGAAAGTAGAAATAGCATTAACGACCATTTAGAACCTCTTCAGCGCCCTCGTCTCTGTTACATTGTAGTATAGTGTGTTTCCGTCTAACGACCGCGCGGTCTGTATTCTTGGCGCTACGATTCCAAAAGAATTCTGGGAGTAGACAGAATTCACCATACAGCATATCCAGATACGGGATAAGGAAACAACATTTGTAACTTGGATGAAGACTTTAACCGGGCACATATATAGGGGCATTCTTTAGCAGCGGTGAACTCGATGGGGTTGATAATGAACAGTGAGTTATTATTGCACTAATTAGGTTGTTAACCAGAGTTAGCATTAAGTTGCTGTAAAGGAGACCCATTCGTTACGAGAACAGTCCATAAGCTACGGGAGATGATGTTGAAAAATATATAAAACGAAAAAGTTAGCTAGTAGTTGTAAAACGAATTGTTTCAAACCAGAATCTTCTTTTTTTGTTTTTCCTTCTGTTATTTTTCCTACTGTGACGTCCATGCTTGCAGTGTTGAAGGTTTAGAACCCTAAATGGCCATTACTGATTAAATAGAAGCTAAGTGGCATGTCGTGGAGTATTTGGTACAGATCTTTAGATATACTGTTCCAAGTACTGTTCGGTAGTATATAGTTTACAGTCTACATACTTGTGTTACACATTAAGCGAGCCTAGTGCATCGCATGCTATGCTAGAGTAGGAATAAATCGATAGTTTATTAGGTGCCCTGGAGTCACTAAATAGTTGGTTTATCGCTCGTATAAAGTGATCAATGCTATCTAACGTACGGGTTTCTGCTGATAAACTATTCCAAATGGCAGTGAATTTGTGCACGAAAAAATAAGATCGTATTCTGGTCTTAAAATGTTCCACCTACACTGTACCTGTATGGCTATAATTAAATGCATCGATAAATCTTAATACAGGTTCGCGAAAGTATGCTAAACGGTGTACAACTTTGAAATAAAATGTCAGGTTGAGCTTAGCACGTCTTTTCCAAAGTGGTTCTAAGCCTAATGTGTCGCACCGTGTAGTGTAGTTTAGTGCACAATCTATCCCCAACATCGTTTTTGTGAAGTACCGCTGTATTCCTTCAATCTTCAGCTTATCGCTTATTCGGTGGCTGCTGAGTATGAGTGGGCAGTATTCAAGTAGCGGGCGTACACAAGCCTTATATAGTACCAATCTGGAATCGTGTTGGTGGAAGTTATGGGTTATGCAACCCATAAGTCTGCAGGCTTTTGAGGTGACGGATGTTGTTCGTTCCGTGAGTGTAAGATCCGTAGTTTTATCTTAAGCCTAGGTGCAGAATCGTTTCACATTCGGAGATTAGCCCCCCATCTGCTTCAAAGTAAAGGTTGAGGTTGAGACACCCAATGCTGATCCAGCCGCATTTCTTAGTGTTAAAGTGAAGTTGGTGCTCTTTACACCAAACAGTGACTTCGTCTAACTTGCTATACGATCTTAACAGTATTGTGTAACTCATTTCTGTCGAATGAGTAGACAACTTTTAAGTCACCTGCGTATAGGAGGGTTTTGCCGGTGTTGAAATAGCTACTGATACTGTTGATATATATTGTAAACAAGAGAGTTCATAGTAAGCTCCCCTGTATAACCCCACTGGTTACTCTCTTAGGAGGTGATTGTGCTGAGTCTACTTTGGTTATCTGATATCGATTAGTTAAGAATGATTTAAGCCAGCTTAGCAAAGAGTTTTGAATCCCTATCGAGTATAATTTCTCATAGAGTATACTGTGTGATACTTTATCAAAGGCCTCAGATTTATCAAAGTATAGGACTAACACTATTTTGCATAAGTCGCGGCAAGATGTAATGTGATTAAAGAAGTTAAAGTGACATGTTAAGCATGATCGACTCTTTATAAAACCATGTTGTGATTTAGATATTTGGCATTGTGCTAACAAGTATTCTGAGATGCCATTTTTTATTATCCGCTCGATGATTCGTGAAAGAACAGGAGTAATAATTATAAGCTTATTGCAAGCTATTAAAAATTTTTCGTATTGCTCTGGGGTCGTCTTGAAGCAGAGACAGGATGCGTGTACGTTTACTTAGGACTGCTGTCAGATTATTCGTTTTAGTACTACTTCCGAGCGCATTAATCTCTTCATTCCTCTTATTTCGATCGAGTGACATTCTAGCAGATTCTAAGGTTTTCCAGATTGGGTGTAGACATGAGAAATCATAAGAAGAGAAATAACGATTTGAAAGTTTTCTGAGTTTAGTTCGGTGTTTACGTGGGAGGAATGATGACTTATTCCTAGAATGCATGCATATTGTTTTGGGGACTATGGTATCTAAGCATGATAAAATTGTCGTGTAAAAAATAGTGAGAGTCCTGAAGGGAGTCAGTAATAAAGAAGCTACTCCAATAAGAGCTTTTTATGAATCTCACCAAATGCTCGCAGTCTATTCCTGAAGCTCCGAGTGTCTGTGTCACATCGGTACTGTTTATGTGCTTTTTTCGCTGAGGGAATAGGCAAAGAACAGAAAACCATTCTGTGGTCGCTAGTAAACCCTTCTTTACCGACTTGCGTCGTGATGAATATGATAAGATCTAGCATATTGTTACCACGTGTAGGTTGTGTGACATACTGCTTCCATCCATATAAATCTATGGTGGTAACTATGTTGTCATGTCGTTGTGGGCCACTGTTTATTTTCCAGTTAATGTGTGGCAGATTTAAATCACCTGCGATTACTTTATAATCAGTATCTAAAGTTGAGGCCCATGCGAATAATCTACAAAGTGCTGCGTTTATTTCTGGTCGTGAGCTGGGTGTTCTGTACACACAGTCTACAAGCATCTTATAATTAGTGCCACATACCATGAGGCATAGCGTGTCAGCGATTGTACTTAGTGTTAGTTCTTCTACTTTTGTCACGTCATCGTGACAAAAGCCTTTTGATTATCTCGGCTGGTGCGATGCAGGGAATATCCATCTATGTTTATGTCAGAACCCAGTATTGAAGTTGAACACCATGTTTCTGTTAGTAATATGGCTGATGGTCTAGTGATGAGAGCTTCTGTTCCGAGGTCTGACATTTTGTTAAGTATCGAACATGCATTGATGAACACAATCTTAAATAGGTCTGTGTTTATATAGATTAAGGTGTCTTCGTTAAGGGGGTTGAGATTATAATTATGAATATAACTTAAACTGGATGTCAGGAGTCTCCGGCAATTACTTAGCCGATATGTTGATGGATGTGTACTCGGTGTTTGTTCTACGAGATCTGTGTTCTGAACGTCACTATTATCACTGTGGTAATTACTCAAGACGCTTTTGTTAATCGGATATGGGATGGTGGCAACGTTTTCGCTTAGTGGTGATATAAGTCGTGAATGAGGGCATTCATGATTGGTACGAATGGTTGATTGAAAAAGGGTGGTAGAGTTGGTGGACGGAAGTGATAGGGGTTGTGAGGTGTCAAATGAGGATACGCTAAAACGGATGTAAGTGAGCATATGTAACATTTGGTTCACAATGGTTGGACAATAGGTTATGAGTTCTAGGCATATAGTCTTGAGCAGAAATGTTCACTATAGGGAATCGTCACGATAGTAGATTTCATGTCTAGATGGCCATATATATTGATGGTACGGATAGTCTCTATAGTTGTAGTGATTCATCCTAACGTTCATTTGTGACTGTGGTGGAATAGGTGGCAATGGGTGTGTGCAGTACTGTCCTGGGCCAATATTATTTGGTACTCTAGCGCAGTAGTGTGTCACTCCGTGTAGATTAACATGAGGATGGGAAGAGAGAAATCGTTTGTTGCCACTCTGAGTATTAACTCTTATTTTATATGGCGGGTATTTAGTTTGCCTAGCATTTTGAGGTTTGTCGTTACTTTTATTGTCTAACCTATTCAGGTTCAGACTGTTTTTAGTCTTGTTCGTGCTGATAGTTTATGGTTCGTCGCCTGGTGTTATTGGGGAGAATCTAATCCTAGTGGATGGGTACTTATAACTATCATTAGACCAATGTTTAAGTTCCTTTTTCGTTTTTAACAGTGCTGAAATGCTTTGCAGTGTATGACTTTTGCTTACGCATCGCTTTAGTTTGAGAATCAGTTGTACTCCTTAGGGGAGTAATGTCTAAATCTATGAGGTCGGCAGCCATTTCCGTTGCTAATACCATAGTATGCGATTTTACACCAGGTGAACTGATCGGTTCGTTTAAATCATGTGACCCTTCATTTTTAAGTTTAGTTGGCGTAATTGATGTTTCTGACGGCATGTCACCATCACCACGGCCTACTGTAGGACTTGCTTTGCTGAGGTTGTTCTGGTTTATTAGTGCATGTTTGGATTCCTTTAAGTTAGGAGCTGTGGTGTTATACTTATTACGAGCTCTGCGTTGTTGTGGTGTTTTGTCAGCAATTATTAGTACATTCTTGTACTCACTACCGATTCTTATACGATTTACTGACTTGATAAATTCTATAGAATCTTGTGTATATTTAAAATAAAAAAGGATTGGGCAGCTACTTTGCCAGTCTTTTTTTCTCAGTCTTTTGCATTCAAAAAGCACTTGGGGCATCCCATAAGCTTTAAAGAGAGTTGACTTTATCTTATTTAGAGGGGAATTCTCAGGGATATTGTAAAGTATTGCTTAATGGACCGAGTTAATAGGCTTTACAACTTCAGTCGAAATGAAATCTAGGAAAATTTTGCTTGCTTCATATTTCCTATGTCAATGTCATTATGTTTACCAAATAGGTGTAAGATTGGGGCTAAATCTTGTAGGATATACTGCATGTTGGTAAGTGTTGACTTAATGTCGTCAACTTCCATTTTGTAAGTAGCAATATCATTGTTCTGATCGGCAATGTTGATGACCTTGACAAGTGGTGTGCGACTGTCAGCTAGTTGCTGATAGGTGTTAAACTTATTGCTAACGAATGCTTCTACGTGTGCAGAGGAAAGGCTAACAGGTGCTAATTTCCTAAAGTCGCTACAATACGGTTGTGTCCGACAGGTTAAGAAGAGAAAAACTAGTGGAGAGGATATTGCTCGGTTTAGGTGGACTATTATTAAGCTTTAAACGTTTTGCCTTAACGCGTACCATTTTGATATTCTAGGATATTAGAATATTGTGAGTGAAGTTAAGTAATACTTCTAGAGTACTACGAAGGGTATTACTAATTGAGAAACGTGCAAGATATCTCGAAAGAAACCAAATGACCTAAACACGTGGAAAAACGTTACCGTTTGTGAAGTTCGCTTTCAGTCAACTAGATGCAATCGCATACCACAATATTGACAATTAATTTGGTCTACATTTCAAACTCAATCAACAATGTTGCTTCAATTCATTGAGTTAGTTTATTCTGCATTATCACATGAGGAAAAGAGACGTCGATCAGATTTTGGTGTTAGCAAGTTAACACTGAAAACCAGAAAGTATCGGACATCTATTTTATCCTAGTACAGGACTCTTTGTTGATTCTTATAGGCGATTGAACACAAGACATTCACACAATGAACTCAACACCACTGAAGTGGTATTTGATTGTAGAATTCCTACTACTATTAATTTGTGATACAACGCGACAACCTCGCATTGTTTAGAAAACGTTTCGTTTCTCGTATAATTTCAATACAAATGTAATTTACTGTTTCTAAGAATTGAATGTTCGTAAATTGAGTTAATACTTCTAACGAAATCTGGAATTATACTACCCAGATTTCGATTATGATAGTGAGTGTTGCATGCATATCATCACTATATGCCTCGTTGCACGATGCTGGCTTGGCTAGGAGTAGCTCGAAAGGTAGGAGCGATTAAACTAAAATACGGTATCAGTTCGTGAAGTCATGTTAGTAGATACAGACTACCTGGTTAGGATCGACGTGATGTTTGCGATCAGTGACTTCATAAACTGCGTGATATGACTTAGAATCGTTCATAGTGGAGTAAATTACTGGTTATACAAATTAAATATCAAAGTTAGGAAAACACCGGTAACAAGAAATAACGTTTTTCTGTATTAAAATGAATATGTAAACAGCGACAGTATGCTGTGTCATATACATTAATTAATTGAATTTTAAGTAGAACTAAAGACGCATCCTTATATCCTATCACCAATTACAATCTAACTAATTAAAGAATTGAATGATGAATTTACTAATTCTATCTACACTTTGGCATTCTCTCTCTGTATTCCTAATAAGTATCTTTTAAAGATTGTCTTCACGTTCGGCTTCCGTAGTAATGATATGTTGCTAAGTTATTTAAATGTATTGAGTTACTAATGTCAATTAGTTTCACATTATGTTTGCATTCTTTGATAACCTACCATATAACCAAAGATTTCGAAAACAACAGATCATTGTTATGCAGTTCATCTATTGTTACATTTAGCCTGATAGAACTGCGTAGAGATACCTGAACTAGATTAGTTTACAAAGATTAAACAACCATTGACAATTTACATACTAAATCTATACAAGTGAGTGTTTTGTATGAGTAAGTTGAAACAATTACAGTACAACAACAATCGTTGGGATTAACAAGATGTTTCATAACTTATAAAGTTGTTAGTGGTTAATATAATCCATCCGTAATGAAGTTCTTTTTAAACTACAATTAGTGAAACCAATCTAAAGTGAACTAGAAATACTATGCATACTGAAAGAACGCTGGATACAATGATGGGTGAGAGGAAGGCAAATAACCATGACATTGATAATTAGACAGACAGAAAAAAAAGTAAGAAAAGTCAAATAGATGCATAAATAGATAGATTAATAGATAAAGAATAGAACGATAGATCAGGTGGAGACCGGTAGATTTAGGTATAAACAGTGAGGTTAGTTAATTAATTAATTGAATGATAGATCAAGCATAGATATATATTGGGATGGCTAATTTTGTGGATATTGATTTTAAGTTTAGCTGAGTGAATATGTCACTGAATGATGTTGATAGGATATTCTTGAAAACCACAGAGAACTGGATAGCTGTTTAGTTCTGGTGTGGAACTCCTCACAGCTATCACCATTCACAATGAATGATCTTTGCGAAATTTATCGCACAAATTGATGGAATTAGAAATTCTACGAGTGGATTCCAAACCAATGGAGCATATTTTTAGGCTTTCACCTTAAACCTAAAGCCCCTGGTTCAGAATTCGAGATAAGTGCAGTTGAAGATTTCCACATTAGAACGAAACAGATGTCGAGTGCTCATTGGTTATCGAGGTAACCTGCCAACATCAATCTGTAACATATTCGATTGCATTTATGTTGATCAAATAAAAGCAACGGCGGTTACAACAGCCTGTTATTTTTACATTCCATAGAAATGACAAAACAAAAATAGTTCGTTAAATAAATTATCATTCAATAAACAGATAAACAACAACCACTCTGGATTATAACAAACCAATGAGATAAAAGCAAAAATTACACAATGAACTTTTAGTTACTTGTAAGTACTATGATCATCATGACTAAATCCAGTAAAGCTGGTTACATTCAAGAGATTCATTCAGAATCTTCACATTAAAGCGCATAGAAATGATATTAGTTCGCAAATTAATTCATTTAACTTATCTTTATAACTTTTACAGGATATTGACATAATGCGTTATATGAGTTTCATCCCCTACTTTCTTCAGCATCATATACACCGACAGTTGAAGCAGACCCACAGAGTTGCACACATCTACTATCCTATTGCCTCAAATCTTATTCACGTGACAGTTTATATACGTCTATTCCGCATTTAGTTATTTTGTATGTCATATATAACACTGCGTTGACATCATATTTATTCAGTTTTTACATAACTTTGAGAGATTACCTTAAATCGGTTAGTTCATGCAAACTGTGGGCAATCGGTTCCGGCTATCAGAGTTGACAGTCAAATTATTGCTAATGAATAGAGTAAAATCGAACATTCAAATAAAGTAAAGAACCAATCCAAAATGACCTAGAATATTAATGAATTTCTTTGCTTATGTAGTCTTTTGTATCTCTTTTCAGAACTCAAGTTCAATCATTTACAAAACTTAGAAGAAATAATGTAGCATATATGTGACATAATGAATAACATAAAACTATACAATAAATACTCTCAATGTATACAGTCGTCAGATTGTCAATTGTGTTTACGATTGTAGGTATCTTGAAGACCGATTGACACAGTCTACTGGTAACTCGATTGACATTGAAGAACTTTGTCCATTCGGGTGTAATAAGAAACAGGCTGCATTTGTATTCATCACATTGTTTAGTAATGAACAATTCCATTTTATCTGATTACTGTCACACTGATTTATTGTGTTTTGATGATGAAGGTGAAAAAATAGTTTTAAATCCCCCCCCATCTGAAAGTACAATGTAGATGAGTTGATAGAACTTCTTAGAAATTGAATGCTACGAAGTCACTAGTCATCAGATATCTCATCTTTCATTCTGATTTCATGTTAAACAATCGAGTTTCATTCGTATGTAGATGTTGTATGAAAATCTGAGAAAGTGTGGTTGAGTGGTAGTTTTGATTAGTTGATTGACCTAATAATTCTTGACAACGTTTAGTTTCACAAGTCGTCGAATACATGATTTCATCTTGCCATTTTCTCTAATCACTATCCAATTATTAATATGGTCATATTGTTCACATTGAAGTTAGATATCGGGGACTTCAATTGACATTATGACGATTAACTTCAGTAATTATGAATAAGCCGTTGATATTGCATATACTTGATATGCCTATTATTACTCATCACATGTAACAGACAATTAAAGACATTGTTACTCGTAATGAAGTAAGTTATCCTCTGCTTAGTTTAAGTCTGGATTTTACATCTACACATATTATCAAGTCAAATGTTTAAGCACACGTTGTCGATCAGTTAATTGTGAATGGTTTGTTTAAATAAGTTAATCTTAATGATGTTATCCATGAAGGAGTGCGTTTGATTAGTGCGACAATAACGACCATCTGGTATGAGATGAGTGTTTTGTCATCCTATATTACTCAGGTAAACGCATCCCAATTCAGTCAAGAATTGTACTCACCACCGTCACGTTTCACAATTAGATAGTTTCGTTCAAACTAGTGAGTTATGATGAATTGATTCATCTGTGTAAATTCAATGAATTTGCCACGCTTTGTTTTGAAATGTGCTAAGATGCTTAATCACTATTGAAAATGACAGTGTAGTTATTCGAAAGTAAAATATCATTGATGATCAACAGTGTTCTGTGGGATACATCTTCTTCTGTCAACAGCTTACTGGATAGGTTTAGTCAATGTGAGTAGATTAGATGATTCACGTTGGGTATATATTTGAACTATATCATTCAACATATTCAATGAGACATCATCGTTGAGTAGGAAAATGATGGGAAGTTGAACTATTGTTATGATATGATGTATGGATACAAGTACTCTGTAAACGAATTCATCATTTGTCTCTCTGATACCCAAATGATGATACTTGAATCACAATTCGTAGTTTATGTATGCAAATGTAACTATACATTATATACGTGTGAAATCTGTCAGTACAGACAATTAGTTAGGTAAATAACATCAGTACAGAATAAAGTCAACAGTGATAAGAAACAAAAGTAACGTGTACACAGTCAAATGATTATAGTTGATGAATGAAAAAATGACACAGTAACAGCTGATAACTCGAATTAGAAATTAAGAAGACAGGGAACTTGTCAATAACAGAAATAAAGCGTTCAGTGCAAATGCAACTGAAATATACGTAACAATTTTCTGGAAAACAGTTCTAAAGATAATCATTCCTGTTAATTCCCCAGATCCATCAGATTTGTATGTATCAGTGAAAATAATACTAATTTACTCTAGAATAACTTATTTACGTACATTCTAATTTATTTTTAGTGCTCTTAGAGTAGAAGAGTATTCAGAAAGTTACAGTTACGAATCAGCTGTACGATACGAATAATGCATTCCAATAACTATACACTTCATTACTCAATTGACTAACACTGACAATGTGCAAACACCACTCAGTGTATATTGGAAGTTACAACAAAGTGTTTCATGAATGTTAGGTACGGCAGCTTAACTGTGCACTGTAGTTGATAAATAGCAAATCGTAAAGTTACTTAACAACACTAATGTTATGTTGAACAACTATAGAGCAGTAAGAAGCTTCCCAAATTATGTTTCAGAAGACAACTACAATTACTGTTTCTTACTCCATCCTCCCGTTCAACATATTTACTGTTAGTAGATTGTCTCTTATTATGAACTACAGTTAATTAGTTGTATATAAGTTGCCGCTATTCATTAACACTATCTTCTTTGTTTGTATTAGTGTTAAATTTCTAAATTGTTTATTGTGAGATCTGATTTTATTTACATATTAAGGAATGCATGAAATAAAAGATGATTCTGTTTAGTTGGTTCATCAATCTTGTGTTCGACTTGGGTGAAAGTAGGCATCGGACAGACATGCAGTGACCAGTTAAATACTCATTGGCACTCGCTGTTACAACTTTTCCGCGCGCATGGTCTCATCAACTACTTGGTTATACGTGCCAATCATAAAGTCATAGCATAGGTTTTTAATACGAATACTATTGTATAGTGAAGAAATAAATTTAAGACAAACAGTGAATACCTCCAATTATAGAACTTTCAAGCAAAGAACAACTTCCAATACATGAAATTTATTTTAATCTACAGAGTAAATGAACAGCCATAAAGTAGTAGTCAAAATGAAAAAAACTATTGAAAAGTCAATTAGATGTCAATGTTGAATATTCATTCACTCAGTGATTCATCAACAACGTAGAAGTTGGCACATATGCCAATTGGTTCAATCTACCATACCACATTAGCACTATGCGATAACAGAGGCAATACAACAACAGAATACATGAGGGGAGAGTAAAGTAAAGGTGTGTAGAAAAGAATAACAGAATTTATGATCTAGACAAAGGTAAAGAGTGAATACACTTGCATCACTGTGACCGATTCTAAGCCCATGTATATATTCAATACAAATAAACTATGTCTAATGTTTTAACAACAATTTAATGTTTTTATCTGTGGTGGGTGGGTGAATAATTGTTCCTTCTCAGTATGGGACTTTCCAACGGTTAACGATCCACAGTTTCAGTGATTGATCAAGCCTAGGAGTTTTACATTTTGCAATATACGTTTAAATAGTATACTACTATATTTGCATTTAATAGTTTATATTTCTACATTTAATCAACTTAACATTCATTGACATAGCTGAACAACTGTATCAATCCAACAATAAGCGCAACGTTTCTTAGAATTTTGTTTATTTGATTTAACAGTGATTAGTTCTCCAGATGATCCCCATGCGTTGTATGCGTTAACCTGAATGTCCAATTGATTCATTAGAGTAAGTTCAGCTGAGAGGAATGCCAGTGACGAAGAATTATGCAGTTATGTTACTGTAACGGGTATCAATTATTAATCTAAGCAATCAATGAATGAAACTCAATTTAAAAAGAAGATTAGTGCAGCAATTGTATATTTAAGCTTCAGATAGCAGAAGTACAAGGCGCCAAATGCAGAAATAGTGTGCATACAATAATATCAATGATACATTGGAACAGTGTTAACACAGTGTATTACTAGCGTATTATTACACAAACTTATTACATACGTGACACTAATAAAGTTTAACAAAACATAAATTTCAATTATGATGGTTATTTTCGTAGATATTGGTATTTTTTGTCGATTTAATATGTCACAGAATAATGTTGGTAGAGGGTTAAGCTCTTGCCATCAACCTAAAACCCCTGATGCAAAATCTGGGGTGTGCACTGCTAAAGAGTTCCATACTAGAATAAAACAGCTACTCAGAGATTTTTGATTTTCAGTGGTTCTCTACCAACATCAATCTGTGACATATTCAATCAGTTGAAAATTTAAAGTCTTCAAATCAGTCAGCACACTCCCAAATAACTGATTAACATATATGATCTACAACCTAAATCGTGAATTTGAAAAACAGTTTCAATCTACATTATGACAACGTACACACTTGGTCATTAATAATACTCTGTTGTCATAAACGATTAAATACAGAAGTTTCACTAAATAAAATGACATCATCATAAAGTAAACTTGTTGGTCTCTGCATTGTATATTCAGTTTGTTATTTATACACCATGAATGCAACTAAGCCCTTAAATAATCTCTGATTTTATTATACATGAAATAGGCATAACCTGTGTGTTGTGAAAAGTTGATAACGATGATTTACATGGGAATTTATTTCAAACTGTTTAGAATCTACGTGTGATTATAACGGTTAGCGTCTAGTTAGAAGGTACTTTGTATTCCAGGCGGAAACGGGCGGGGGAAAGTGCAGAGTTACGTGAGTATGAAAATCTAAAATAAAGAAACGTAAAATGAAAAGGTTAGCTGACGACTCGGTAAGCTCATCAGGTGTACTTACACTTAATTATGAAAACAAGCGATTTAAATATGGAATGGCACAGACGTTAAATAAGGAAAATATGCTGAACGAAAATGGAAACTGAATGAAACCTGAAATTCTAACCAATGCGACAATTATTATTATTATTATTATTATTATTATTATTATTATTATCATTATCATTATCATTATCATTATTATTATTATTATTGTTATTATTATTATCGTATTTTCAATTCACCAATGAACATACATATACAGATGGATACCTACAGCATAAAAGCTGTTTTGAATTTGACATCACAAATTGGTCTTATTTAGGAAATCGTTGGAAACTGGGAACTGACAGTGAACAGATGTTTCATCCTAGTATAAAACTATTCTCCAGTACATATCCTCCTACCCACCATAGGATTCATGCCAAGATTTACAGGCTTAGTATCAAACACTTTACCTTCAGACTAATAAGCCGGCTTCCAATGGTTGGTATTTATAACTAATTTTGCGGTATATTTGCGCGACCTTATTTATTGACATCTGTGAGTAACTATCTCACACCCAAAACGGCTGAACTCCATAACACCAAATTGCAGTCAATTTTAATTTACTACTGACCAACTTCTAGAGGTGATTCCTAGAGATCTAGTGCGTAAACGTGACCTGTGGAGTTCAGCCATATTGAATGTTAGGTAGTTACCTAACGATGAGATTAGATAAGATCGCGCTTATGTAACGCGAATTGACTGAATTAGAAATATTAACTGTTAGAAGCTAGCTCAATGGTCTAATAGTGAAGTATTCACAGCAATGTCTTAAGATCTGGGACTCAATTCCATTATGATTAGTTGCTTTGTACAACTGAATAGTCACATACTAGAATGTAATAACTATTCACTGTCATTTCTTCAATTTCATCGATTGTTTAACTTAGAACACTTAGTGATGTTCTATTCTTATTTTAACAATCTTGACAGCATTCAAGTTTGCAAATAATCTCAGTGAATGAAATTAAAGAAAAATTCCAACGTTTCGCTCGGCAAGCTGGTCCAAGCTTCTTCAAAAAAAATAATCAAAATCAAAAATTATTGGATATAAGTGTGAATAAGAGGTCAAAGTTAATTACGAATATCCAATGGTATTAAGGGTATGAAATTGTCATATGAGTTATTGTAAGTGAACTAATGTTGAAATTGTTGTGGATGAAGTGAGGTGTGCATTTCATGTGTAGTTGTATGATACAATCATGTGTGTACATGTAGTGTTCTAAATTATATGCACGGAGAGGGATAGACAATCTGAAGATGGGCTTGCTATCAAATCATAGTAGGAGTAAATCAATGTAACGATGATTATAGGTCAACTAATGGGTGTATATTTGCAAGTGGTAACACGTTTGAACTGTTTAATTAGAATAAATAATTCTAAACAGAATCAATCAATAAATGCAATCCGTTGAAAGTTGGAGTAGTAGATGTTTGAATTCATTTTTAATTCATTAGTTGCCATGGTGCAGCTAACAGTACTCCATCTCGTCGGTTTATATTATTCAGATTTGCCCGTATGTGTAGAGCTTCAGATGTTAATCTTTCCTCGTAGGAATTAAAACCTTCTTGAAGAATTTTAATCCCGTCAAAATTGAAACTGCGCACTGATTCTATTGAATGTAATGCTATTGCCGACTTATTTTCAAGTTTTCGTGTATCGTTAGAGGATTTAGGAGTATGCTTCGAACAAAGTATATGTTCATTCATCCTTACATTTAACTGTCGTGATGTTCCTCCTATATATTTGCCATTGCAATCATTACATTTGATCTCATACACACAGTTCGTTTGTTCTTCTTCTTTTGGTACTTTGTCACTGATATTTACAAGTGCGGAGCCTAGTGTATTGTTTGTTTGGAAGAAAATACGTAAGGCATATTTATTTAAATTTCTTCTAATCTCCTATAGAATTCAACAAAAGTTGTTGTTACATTTAGGGGGTTGTTGTGGAGATAGTCCTGATATCAGGATTGACAAATTAACTATCTCCACAGCAACCCATTATTTGTAACTAAATATCAGGTCACTAGTGATTAGCTCCTTGATTTAATTTCTGGAGTTCTAGTGTGAAGACATGACTGGTGGAATTCAGCTGTGTCGGGTGTGAGGCGGTTACTCACCGATGACAGTGGACTATGTCGCGCAAACGAATCACGAATTGACTGAATTAGAAATATCAACCGTTAGGAGCCGACTTATTGGTCCAGTGGTAAAGCGTTCGTCGCGGAGCCAGAGAGTACTGGGTTAATCCCCGATGTGGACGTGAATGCGCATTGAAGAATAGTCGCGTACTAGGACGAAACAGCTGTTCAGTGCTTCTAGGTGATCAATGGTTTCATACACTTTGTTCCCTTTATTATTTTCATGAGAGCAAGAACAAATATTTGTGCAGAATAAGATGAATTCATTTTATTTCGTTGGTTTCTCATCAGCTGCATACAACCTAGAATAATATTTTTACAAAATTAATATTTGAAACAAGTTTTTACATACTCATGAGAACGGATGGAGTCAGTTGAAATGGAGATTACATAAACATGTGAACATGGCTTAAGATGTTGGAGAAAATGCTATGAATATATATACGATCCAAGAGAAGGTACAAAAGGCAAAACAGAGATCAGAGGTCAAAATGATTGCACAATAAGAGGTGGTTGGAAATATTTGAGGATAAAGTGAATAAAACTCAGTTATTAAACTTTAAATGACCTAATTAAACACGAAAGTTGAACTTAACCATCTGAAAAACGATGATGTAACGGAGAGAAGGAATTGTTAAATCTGATCAGAAGAGAAAATGTATTAAAAGAAACTTAGCGAAAGAATAATAACAATGAAAACAATAACGCAAAAGTTAGGTTACCAGGGTAAAGAAAGGCTTATAACCGTTTCTTTTTGAACACATAAGTTTGGTTTCAATCGTTTAATAGCAATCGCTTCTACATATTTTAGAAGATTTGAAGATTTTTGTCTATTGAACACTTTAAATGATTGATTAATATCAATTTGGTGTCCTGTGTCAATTAGATGCCTAGCGATCGCGCTGCTAAATATCTTTGTTACTGTGAGTCGTAGATTTTTTGGAACATGTTCATTAAATCGTAAGTAGGCCCTTCTTTCTGTTCGGCCAATGTAACTGCTACTGCAGGTACACGTAAATTTATATAGACAGTTGGCGGTAACATGAGAAGGATACCTGTCGATTTTTGATTGTTTCATGTTGATACATTCAACTTATTGTGCACATTATTTTATCTGAGTATATCTGATATTGTTGGTGGTTGGTCTAATTTGTCTGTTGAAGCAATCAATACAATGTAACTTTATTATTAATGAACGACTTTTTTATATATCAGAAGTAGATTCTATTTAAAACCCCTTAGCGATTTAAAGTAAATAGATAAATTCCAACGTTTAACTCTATAAACTGCTTTGAACTTTTTCAGGGAGAAATAATCAAAATTAGTAAAGGTTAAGCAACCAAACTTAGTTTAATCGTGTACTAAAGATGAGTATGGTGTATAGGTCTATATGTGAACACACAACAGGTTTGCACATGTCTGCGCGTGCCTGTATGCTCAATGACAACATTAGTCCCTTAGGTAATTCAAACAATTTGACATATATCCTGAATCTGACAACCATTGGTCACTTGGAAGCACTGGACAGCTGTTTCATCCTAGAGCGGGACTGTTCACGACCCTATCGGGGGTCGAACCCAGGACCCTCTGGTTTCGGGTCAAATGCTCCCAGGTGATTAGTGGCTGTCTAATTCATATCGATTCGTGATATCAATTTTGACAATTAACTATCTCCACAACCCACCAATTGTAATTCGTTATATAATTAAAGTATGCATCAAAATAACTCTATTAATATGACTATCATTTGTCATCGTGAGTATAACAATGTTGCATTAACTAAAAGTAATTGGAGATAAATGTACTCTGGAGTATTGACAACAGTTTCTGAGCATCTATTATTTTTGATATCCGTACTGATAAAAATATCTAATTGATTGGTTGTATAAACTAACACTTTAATTTGTTAATCAGTAGTTGTCACAAGATTCAGTTAATTGTAATCTCTTACTTCAGTTAACATGTTCTGAACTTGCGTATATATAAAGCGTTTCAGCTGTTAATCTTTCATTGTCAGTACTAAAACCATTTTAGAGGATTTTAACGCCGTCTAAGGTAATTAAATATCCTTTCTCCAATGAATATTAAACTATCTCTGACTTATTTTCAAGTCTCTTTACTTACTTCAAGACCAACAGGCTGGTTTCCGTAAGGATCAGTCATGCGCAGACCAAATCGCAACACTACGCATCATTGTTGAACAATCAATTGAATGGAACTCGTCACTGTACATCAAATTCACCGACTATGAGAAGGCGTTTGACAGCGTAGACAGGAGATCACTAAAGAAACTTCTTCAACACCACGGTATACCAGAGAAACTCGTCAACATCATCCGGAATTCTTACGACGGACTACAGTGCGAAATTGTGCATGGAGGACGGCTGACAAATGCATCCCCAGTAAGAACCGGTGTCAGACAAGGCTGTCTGCTCTCGCCTTTCCTCTTCTTCCTAGTGGTTGATTGGATCATGAAAACCTCTACATCTGGGGAGAAGCACGGGATTCAGTGTACAAGTAGGATGCAACTCGATGATCTGGACTTCGCGGATGATCTAGCACTTCTATTCCGTACACAACAGCAAATGCAAGTGAAGACAACCAACGTAGCAGCAACCTTAGCATCAATAGACCTGAACATACATAAGGGAAAGAGCAAGATCCTCAAATTCAACACCGAGAGCACCGACTTAATTGAACTTGATGGCGAAACTCTGGAAGAAGTGGATATCTTCACGCACCTGGTAAGCATCATCGATGAACAAGGAGGATCCGATGCAGATGTAAGGGCAAGGATCGACAAAACAACGGCAGCATTTCTACAGTTGAAAAATATATGGGAGTCCAAACAACTGTCTACCAACCTCAAAGTTAGACTCTTCAACTCGAACGTCAAGTCAGTTCTGCTGTATGAAGCTGAAACGTTAAGAACTACTGCAAACATCCTCAGGAGAGTACAGATATTCATCAACAACTGCCTACGCAGAATATTGAATGTCTGTTGGCCGGAAACCATCAGCAACAGCCTACTATGAAAGAGAACAAACCAACTTCTAGCTGATGAGGAAATCAGGAAACGACGTTGGAAATGGATAGGACATACATTGCGCAAATCATCATACTGTATCACGCGACAAGCACTAACTTGGAATCCTGTTGGAAAACTGAAAAGAGGAAGGCCAAAGAACACCCTGCGTCGAGAACTGGAAGCAGATATAAAAAGGATGAACAGTAACTGGAGACAGCTGGAAAGGATTGCTCAGGACAGAGTTGAATGGAGAATAGTGGTGAGCGGCCTATGCTCCTCCGAGAGGGGTAACAGGCGTAAGTAAGTAAGTAAGTTACCTACTTCCAAGGATTTGGGAACATTTTGCAAATAATGTTCATGCTCCTTCAACTATCTGCACATTTCACCCACATATACAGCATTACATTAATTACAATCGATTGGATACACACAATTTTATTGGTCCCCCTTTGAGAACCACGTCTTTGGTCTTGAACCAGTTTAGATCTAATAGCGTTGCTGCCTCGAGAATACACTATCATATTATGTTTGTTGAAAATTCTTCATATTTCTTTCGATGTTTATTTACGGTAAGAAATGACAACAGATTTAGTGTTTCCTTTGTGTTCTACAATCTTCTTCTTAAACTTTTTGGGGGTATTTATTCACACTGAATGAAGACTTTATCCATTTCAATTCTGAAATTCTATCTACTCTATCCTTAATAATATTAGAACTTTTCTACTGTAGCTTTAATTACAATTTAATTGACTAGGTCGTAATCTAGGTATCTCCAAGATTGCGTCGATCTTCAGAAGATACTAATTTTAACATTAATAATTCTTTTTCCGTTAATTTTTAAAAGTAACTCTTATATAGTTCTTATTTAAGTTGGATTGTGACTGACAATCGGAATCCAGGACGCTCATTCCGTCATATTTAGAACTTGTCAGCTGGATGTACTTGTACAAGTTCATCTTAATTCATATTTATTTTAGTTTGTTTTGTAATAACAAAAATGTCATCCGCAAACTGTAGCCAAATTTGAGTAGGAAACACAGAGTTCAATATAACACTAGACTCCAATGAATGCGTGAATAAATTTGCAACATCCGGTGATACTGGTGATTCTATAGCTACACCTTCGCTTTGTTGATAAATTTCACCACGAAAAATAAACAGTGTGGAATGTAAACACCATTCCAAACTTTTAATTATTTTGGTTAGATCTAATGAACAACGTAATCTTAAAGTAGAATCAGAAACCAAACAGTGAAATATAACATCTAGAGCCTTCTTAAGAGATACATTCGTAACCAAAGAGTAAATAGTGAAATGATTCTCATTTAGATAACAAGGAAGAACAAGAGGAACAAAGAAATTTCTTCACAGTTACTTTTTCATCAAAGCTCTACACTAGTGTATTTATCAGTTTACAATAGGTTTAAAATCATTACCAAATAACTTGTGGTGTGTTACATAATACACTTATGTATATGCCAGTCCATATATCAATCCAACTGCTCCTGTGAAGCCAGTTACACTGGATGCACGATTCGGCATTTTAATTAGTTAGTCCTACTCTGTTCATCTTTAAGAAGTGGAGCTTAAATGGAGTTGATGAATATCAAGAGTCTATCTAGGAATGCTCGGAAACTCTGATTCTAAACCAGTGGTATACATGTACTCATGATCTTAAAGAAACCATGGGCATATTAAATAACTTTGATTATCAGTTACCACATGACTACATCTTTTGACAAAGTTCCAAAACTTGGGGAGTGACCACTTAAAAGGCTACCTGCCTAGGTTTCAGTATATATATCTATGTATATATAATTACACATTGTGTGGTAAGGAGTGTGAGTGAAATAAAGATCTGAGACTAAGGTCATGTCAATTAGGAAGGGGGTTGTAAATGGGGGATAGAAGTTACTGTTCATTTAAGTTGTTCATGTGATTACGTAATGAATGATTATAATGGGTTTTTTATGATGATAATAATAATTATAATAATATGACTATTCGAACACTAATAAGAACAATATTTATTGATCGACATGCACATTATTAAAATGATTAACGTATTATTAAGATGATTATTGAATTCTTTGGTTTGATGTTGGCCATGGCAAAAGAAGCTGATGTACATATTTCATTTGGACTCAGATTTCCAGATAGTCATTGTTTCTGTAGTTAGAAGAAGTGAATCTAAGAAACTTCGATAGACAGTTATTAACGTTGCATATTATCGAAAACAAATGATTAGTCTTTGAAATATAACGCATTTCAAATAAATGAGCTAAAACTGAAGTATTAACTGTGGTAATCATGCCTTTGCTGAATCACACAGAAAGATATTCACATTCATAATTATACAATTGAATTGATAAATGCAAAAGGATGCGTCCAATCTAGGTAATTCAATTTCTAGTCTTAGTGTTGCAATCGGATACGTGAAAAACTGTAATTATAACTCTACTGCATTTAAAATTCTCTGAACTCTTCTGTATATTTTTTAATTAATATTTCACTAGCAACATCACTTTTGATTTATAGGTGCGGTTTAGACCATTTCTACCAGTAAACACATGAACAGTTTTAATGAACACTCAATCGGCTTCAACCCCCCCCCCACTTCAATTCTCATTAGCTAAGTCTGGGAATTCGTGTTGATTTTTATTCATAAAATGATCCATAAACCACCTGAAGCTAACAGTATTTTGATGATTAACAATCTTGAACTTAGTTATTCAGTCAGTCAGATAATCATTGAGGATTATTCAGTTAGTTAAAATTTGTAGCTGTGATGATCTTGTGATGAAGATTTGCCAATAAGGGTATTCTTTCTTGATCATTACCTTTACGATATTTTTCAAGACAAAGTCTTTCTTAGCCTATTGGTTTTCAATGTTACCCTACCAACATCAATTTGTGATGAGTCCAATCTCTACAAGAACACTTTAATTCAATTTATCCTATTGGAAGTCGCTGAAGTTGGAATTATCTAATTATATGCAGAGAATGTTTTTAATTGATTGAATATGTCACAGATTGATGTTGGCAGGGTACCATTGAAAACCAGCGAGCACTCGACAGCTGTTTCATTCAAATGTAAAACTCCTCGTTAGTGCACACCCCAGGTTCAGTACAAGGGGCTTCAGGTTGACGACAAATGCCTAAAAAATCTTCACCACTGAGTTGGCATCTATTCGTAGAAGTTCTGCTTTCATCAATTTGTGATATATATAGCGCGACAATCATTAATTGTGATTGGTGACAACTGTGAAGAGTTCCACACTAGAACTAAACAGTTATCCAGTTCTTTCTGGTTTCCAACGGTATCCTGCCAACATCAATCTGTGACATATTTACTCAACTAAACTTAATGTCAATCTCCATAAATTAACTATCCGAATTGAACAGTATTTGTTTTATTTTTTACTTACTTAATTACAATTGATGTAATTCCGTGAATCATAAATAAAAGTCTGAAATGCTTTACTCACCAGTCGTTACATAATACACGATGTTATATCCATTCCATTGTGAATAAATAAACTAAATAATCAATGAATTAGTAATACTTAATGTCAAATGGTTTCTCATATGTATGAGTCATTAGAAATGTCAATTTAATATTGAATACAAGTTTACGTGATCTAGAAGTTGTAATCACATTGTCTCCTGTGAACACAACAACTTTTGTCAATCTTGATATCACGAACTGATCTGAATCAAACAACCATTGATCACCTAGAAGCACTGAACAGCTGTTCCGTCCTAGTATGGGACTCTTCTGCAGTGCGCATTCACGTCCACATCGGGGATTAACCCAGTACTCTCTGGCTCCGCGACGAACGCTTTACCACTGGACCAATAAGTCGGCTCTTAACGGTTGATATTTCTAATTCAGTCAATTCGTGATTCGTTTGCGCGACATCGTCCACTGTCATCGGTGAGTAACTGCCTCACACCCGACACAGCTGAATTCCACCAGTCACGTCTTCACACTAGAACTCCAGAAATTAAATCAAGGAGCTAATCACTAGTGACCTGATATTTAGTTACAAATAGGGGGTTGTTGTGGAGATAGTTAATTTGTCAATCCTGATATCAGGACTATCTCCACAACAACCCCCTAATTGTAGCAACAACTTTTGTTGAATTCTATAGGAGATTAGAAGAAATTTAAATAAATATGCCTTACGTATTTTCTTCCAAACAAACAATACACTGGGCTTCGCACTTGTAAATATCAGTGACAAAGTACCAAAAGAAGAAGAACAAACAAACTGTGTGAATAAGATCAAATGTGATGATTACAATGGTAAATATGCAGGAGGAACATCAAGACAGTTAAATGTAAGGATGAATGAACATATACTTTGTTCGAAGCATACTCCTAAATCCTCTAACGATATACGAAAACTTGAAAATAAGTCGGCAATAGCATTACATTCAACAAAACCAGGGCACAATTTCAATTTTGACGGGATTAAAATTCTTCAAGAAGGTTTTAATTCCTACAAGGAAAGATTAACATCTGAAGCTCTACACATACGGGCAAATCTGAATAATATAAACCGACGAGATGGAGTACTGTTAGCTGCACCATGTCAACTGATGATTAAAAAATGAATTCAAGCATCTACTACTTCAACTTTCAATGAATTCCATTTATTTATTTATTGATTGGTTGATTAATTCTTTTTAGAATTATTAATTCTTTTGACACAGTTTAAACGTGTTACCACTTGCAAATATACACCCATTAGTTGACCCATAATCATCGTTACATTGATTTACTCCTACTATGATTTGATAGCAAGCCCATCTTCAGATTGTCTATCCCTCTCCGTGCACATAACTCAGAACACTACATGAACACACATGATTGTAACATATAACTACACATGAAATGCACACCTCACTTCATCCACAACAATTTCAACATTAGTTCACTTACAATAACTCATATGACAATTTCATACCCTTAATACCATTGGATATTCGTAATTAACTTTGACCTCTTATTCACACTTATATCCAATAATTTTTGATTTTGATTATTTTTTTTGAAGAAGCTTGGACCAGCTTGCTGAGCGAAACGTTGGAATTTTTCTTTAATTTCATTCACTGAGATTAGTTATAAAGTCGAATGTTGTCAAGATCGTTAAAGTGTGAATAACACATCTCTAAGTGTTCTAAGTTAAACAATCGATGAAATTGAAGAAATGGCGGTAAATAGTTATTTCATTTTAGTATGGGACTCCTTAATAGTACACAGCAACTAATCATCATGAAATTGAGTCCAAGATCTTCAGACATTGCTGTGAATACTTCACTATGAAACAGTTCAGCTGGCTTTCAACAGTTGATATTTCTTATTCAGTCAACTCGAGGTACACATGCGCGATCTTATCTAATCTCATCGTTAGGTAACTAGCTCATTTTCAATATGGTTGAACTCCACAGGTCACGTTTACCTACTAGATCGCTAGGAATCACTTCTAGAAGTTAGTCACTAGTAAATTGAAATCGATTGTAATTTGGTGTTATGGAATTCAGCCGTTTTGGGTGTGAGATAGTTACTCACAGATGTCAATAAATAAGGTCGCGCAAACATACCGCAAAATTAGTTATAAATACCAACCATTGGAAGCCGGCTTATTAGTCTGAAGGTAAAGTGTTTGATACTAAGCCTGTAAATCTTGGCATGAATCCTATGGTGGGTAGGAGGATATGTACTGGAGAACAGTTCCATGCTAGGATGAAACATCTGTTCACTATCAGTTCCTAGTTTCCAATGATTTCCTAAATGAGACCAATTTGTGATGTCGAATTCCAAAACAGATTTTATGCTGTAGGTATCCACCTTTATATGTATGTTCATTGTTGAATTGAAAATACGATAATAATAATAACAATAATAATAATAATAACAATAATAATAATAATAATAATAATAATAATAATAATAATAATAATAATAATAATAATAATAATAATTGTCGCATTGGTTAGAATTTCAGGTTTCATTCAGTTTCCATTTTCGTTCAGCATATTTTCCTTATTTAACGTCTGTGCCATTCCATAATTTAATCGATTTTTAAATAAATAAGTGTAAGTACACCTGATGAGCTTACCGAGTCGTCAGCTAACCTTTTCATTTTACGTTTCTTTATTTTAGATTTTCATACTCACGTAACTCTGCACTTTCCCCCGCCCGTTTCCGCCTGGAATACAAAGTACCTTCTAACTAGACGCTAACCGTTATAATCACACGTAGATTCTAAACAGTTTGAAATAAATTCCCATGTAAATCATCGTTATCAACTTTTCACAACACACAGGTTATGCCTATTTCATGTATAATAAAATCAGAGATTATTTAAGGGCTTAGTTGCATTCATGGTGTATAAATAACAAACTGAATATACAATGCAGAGACCAACAAGTTTACTTTATGATGATGTCATTTTATTTAGTGAAACTTCTGTATTTAATCGTTTATGACAACAGAGTATTATTAATGACCAAGTGTGTACGTTGTCATAATGTAGATTGAAACTGTTTTTCAAATTCACCATTTTGGTTGTAGATCAAATATGTTAATCAGTTATTTGGGAGTGTGCTGACTGATTTGAAGACTTTAAATTTTCAACTGATTGAATATGTCACAGATTGATGTTGGTAGAGAACCACTGAAAATCAAGGATCTCTGAGTAGCTGTTTTATTCTAGTATGGAACTCTTTAGCAGTGCACACCCCAGATTTTGCATCAGGGGTTTTAGGTTGATGGCAAGAGCTTAACCCTCTACCAACATTATTCTGTGACATATTCAATCGACAAAAAATACCAATATCTACAAAAATAACCATCATAATTGAAATTTATGTTTTGTTTAACTTTATTAGTGTCACGTATGTAATAAGTTTGTGTAATAATACGCTAGTAATACACTCTGTTAACACTGTTCCAATGTATCATTGATATTATTGTATGCACACTATTTCTGCCTTTGGCGCCTTGTACTTCTGCTATCTGAAGCTTAAATATACAATTGCTGCACTAATCTTCTTTCTAAACTGAGTTTCATTCATTGATTGCTTAGATTAATATTTGATCCTCGTTACAGTAACAGAACTGCACAATTCTACGTCACTGGAATTCCTCTCAGTTGAAATCACTGTAATGAATCAATTGGACATTCAGGTTAACGCATACAACGCATGGGGATCACCTGGAGAACTAATCACTGTTAGATCAAGTAAACAAAATTCTAAGAAACGTTGCGCTTATTGTTGGATTGATACAGTTGTTCAGCTATGTCAATGAATGTTAAGTTGATTAAATTTAGAAATATAAACTATTAAATGCAAATATAGTAGTATACTATTTAAACGTATATTGCAAAATGTAAAACTCCTAGGCTTGATCAATCACTGAAACTGTGGATCGTTAACCGTTGGAAAGTCCCATACTGAGAAGGAACAATTATTCACCCACCCACCACAGATAAAAACATTAAATTGTTGTTAAAACATTAGACATAGTTTATTTGTATTGAATATATACATGGGCTTAGAATCGGTCACAGTGATGCAAGTGTATTCACTCTTTACCTTTGTCTAGATCATAAATTCTGTTATTCTTTTCTACACACCTTTACTTTCCCCTCATATATTCTGTTGTTGTATTGCCTCTGTTATCTCGTAGTGCTAATGTGGTATGGTAAATTGAACCAATTGGCATATGTGCCTACTTCTACGTTGTTGATGAATCACTGAGTGAATGAATATTCAACATTGACATCTAATTGACTTTTCAATAGTTTTTTTCATTTTGACTACTACTTTATGGCTGTTCATTTACTCTGTAGATTAAAATAAATTTCATGTATTGGAAGTTGTTCTTTGCTTGAAAGTTCTATAATTGGAGGTATTCATTGTTTGTCTTAAATTTATTTCTTCACTATACAATAGTATTCGTATTAAAAACCTATGCTATGACTTTATGATTGGCACGTATAACCAAGTAGTTGATGAGACCATGCGCGCGGAAAAGTTGTAACAGCGAGTGCCAATGAGTATTTAACTGGTCACTGCATGTCTGTCCGATGCCTACTTTCACCCAAGTCGAACACAAGATTGATGAACCAACTAAACAGAATCATCTTTTATTTCATGCATTCCTTAATATGTAAATAAAATCAGATCTCACAATAAACAATTTAGAAATTTAACACTAATACAAACAAAGAAGATAGTGTTAATGAATAGCGGCAACTTATATACAACTAATTAACTGTAGTTCATAATAAGAGACAATCTACTAACAGTAAATATGTTGAACGGGAGGATGGAGTAAGAAACAGTAATTGTAGTTGTCTTCTGAAACATAATTTGGGAAGCTTCTTACTGCTCTATAGTTGTTCAACATAACATTAGTGTTGTTAAGTAACTTTACGATTTGCTATTTATCAACTACAGTGCACAGTTAAGCTGCCGTACCTAACATTCATGAAACACTTTGTTGTAACTTCCAATATACACTGAGTGGTGTTTGCACATTGTCAGTGTTAGTCAATTGAGTAATGAAGTGTATAGTTATTGGAATGCATTATTCGTATCGTACAGCTGATTCGTAACTGTAACTTTCTGAATACTCTTCTACTCTAAGAGCACTAAAAATAAATTAGAATGTACGTAAATAAGTTATTCTAGAGTAAATTAGTATTATTTTCACTGATACATACAAATCTGATGGATCTGGGGAATTAACAGGAATGATTATCTTTAGAACTGTTTTCCAGAAAATTGTTACGTATATTTCAGTTGCATTTGCACTGAACGCTTTATTTCTGTTATTGACAAGTTCCCTGTCTTCTTAATTTCTAATTCGAGTTATCAGCTGTTACTGTGTCATTTTTTCATTCATCAACTATAATCATTTGACTGTGTACACGTTACTTTTGTTTCTTATCACTGTTGACTTTATTCTGTACTGATGTTATTTACCTAACTAATTGTCTGTACTGACAGATTTCACACGTATATAATGTATAGTTACATTTGCATACATAAACTACGAATTGTGATTCAAGTATCATCATTTGGGTATCAGAGAGACAAATGATGAATTCGTTTACAGAGTACTTGTATCCATACATCATATCATAACAATAGTTCAACTTCCCATCATTTTCCTACTCAACGATGATGTCTCATTGAATATGTTGAATGATATAGTTCAAATATATACCCAACGTGAATCATCTAATCTACTCACATTGACTAAACCTATCCAGTAAGCTGTTGACAGAAGAAGATGTATCCCACAGAACACTGTTGATCATCAATGATATTTTACTTTCGAATAACTACACTGTCATTTTCAATAGTGATTAAGCATCTTAGCACATTTCAAAACAAAGCGTGGCAAATTCATTGAATTTACACAGATGAATCAATTCATCATAACTCACTAGTTTGAACGAAACTATCTAATTGTGAAACGTGACGGTGGTGAGTACAATTCTTGACTGAATTGGGATGCGTTTACCTGAGTAATATAGGATGACAAAACACTCATCTCATACCAGATGGTCGTTATTGTCGCACTAATCAAACGCACTCCTTCATGGATAACATCATTAAGATTAACTTATTTAAACAAACCATTCACAATTAACTGATCGACAACGTGTGCTTAAACATTTGACTTGATAATATGTGTAGATGTAAAATCCAGACTTAAACTAAGCAGAGGATAACTTACTTCATTACGAGTAACAATGTCTTTAATTGTCTGTTACATGTGATGAGTAATAATAGGCATATCAAGTATATGCAATATCAACGGCTTATTCATAATTACTGAAGTTAATCGTCATAATGTCAATTGAAGTCCCCGATATCTAACTTCAATGTGAACAATATGACCATATTAATAATTGGATAGTGATTAGAGAAAATGGCAAGATGAAATCATGTATTCGACGACTTGTGAAACTAAACGTTGTCAAGAATTATTAGGTCAATCAACTAATCAAAACTACCACTCAACCACACTTTCTCAGATTTTCATACAACATCTACATACGAATGAAACTCGATTGTTTAACATGAAATCAGAATGAAAGATGAGATATCTGATGACTAGTGACTTCGTAGCATTCAATTTCTAAGAAGTTCTATCAACCCATCTACATTGTACTTTCAGATGGGGGGGATTTAAAACTATTTTTTCACCTTCATCATCAAAACACAATAAATCAGTGTGACAGTAATCAGATAAAATGGAATTGTTCATTACTAAACAATGTGATGAATACAAATGCAGCCTGTTTCTTATTACACCCGAATGGACAAAGTTCTTCAATGTCAATCGAGTTACCAGTAGACTGTGTCAATCGGTCTTCAAGATACCTACAATCGTAAACACAATTGACAATCTGACGACTGTATACATTGAGAGTATTTATTGTATAGTTTTATGTTATTCATTATGTCACATATATGCTACATTATTTCTTCTAAGTTTTGTAAATGATTGAACTTGAGTTCTGAAAAGAGATACAAAAGACTACATAAGCAAAGA
This sequence comes from Schistosoma japonicum, assembly GCA_025215515.1. Lineage (NCBI taxonomy): Eukaryota > Metazoa > Platyhelminthes > Trematoda > Strigeidida > Schistosomatidae > Schistosoma > Schistosoma japonicum. The sequence continues at coordinate 47,569,837 of CM046063.1, read as the reverse complement.
AATTCATTAATATTCTAGGTCATTTTGGATTGGTTCTTTACTTTATTTGAATGTTCGATTTTACTCTATTCATTAGCAATAATTTGACTGTCAACTCTGATAGCCGGAACCGATTGCCCACAGTTTGCATGAACTAACCGATTTAAGGTAATCTCTCAAAGTTATGTAAAAACTGAATAAATATGATGTCAACGCAGTGTTATATATGACATACAAAATAACTAAATGCGGAATAGACGTATATAAACTGTCACGTGAATAAGATTTGAGGCAATAGGATAGTAGATGTGTGCAACTCTGTGGGTCTGCTTCAACTGTCGGTGTATATGATGCTGAAGAAAGTAGGGGATGAAACTCATATAACGCATTATGTCAATATCCTGTAAAAGTTATAAAGATAAGTTAAATGAATTAATTTGCGAACTAATATCATTTCTATGCGCTTTAATGTGAAGATTCTGAATGAATCTCTTGAATGTAACCAGCTTTACTGGATTTAGTCATGATGATCATAGTACTTACAAGTAACTAAAAGTTCATTGTGTAATTTTTGATTTTATCTCATTGGTTTGTTATAATCCAGAGTGGTTGTTGTTTATCTGTTTATTGAATGATAATTTATTTAACGAACTATTTTTGTTTTGTCATTTCTATGGAATGTAAAAATAACAGGCTGTTGTAACCGCCGTTGCTTTTATTTGATCAACATAAATGCAATCGAATATGTTACAGATTGATGTTGGCAGGTTACCTCGATAACCAATGAGCACTCGACATCTGTTTCGTTCTAATGTGGAAATCTTCAACTGCACTTATCTCGAATTCTGAACCAGGGGCTTTAGGTTTAAGGTGAAAGCCTAAAAATATGCTCCATTGGTTTGGAATCCACTCGTAGAATTTCTAATTCCATCAATTTGTGCGATAAATTTCGCAAAGATCATTCATTGTGAATGGTGATAGCTGTGAGGAGTTCCACACCAGAACTAAACAGCTATCCAGTTCTCTGTGGTTTTCAAGAATATCCTATCAACATCATTCAGTGACATATTCACTCAGCTAAACTTAAAATCAATATCCACAAAATTAGCCATCCCAATATATATCTATGCTTGATCTATCATTCAATTAATTAATTAACTAACCTCACTGTTTATACCTAAATCTACCGGTCTCCACCTGATCTATCGTTCTATTCTTTATCTATTAATCTATCTATTTATGCATCTATTTGACTTTTCTTACTTTTTTTTCTGTCTGTCTAATTATCAATGTCATGGTTATTTGCCTTCCTCTCACCCATCATTGTATCCAGCGTTCTTTCAGTATGCATAGTATTTCTAGTTCACTTTAGATTGGTTTCACTAATTGTAGTTTAAAAAGAACTTCATTACGGATGGATTATATTAACCACTAACAACTTTATAAGTTATGAAACATCTTGTTAATCCCAACGATTGTTGTTGTACTGTAATTGTTTCAACTTACTCATACAAAACACTCACTTGTATAGATTTAGTATGTAAATTGTCAATGGTTGTTTAATCTTTGTAAACTAATCTAGTTCAGGTATCTCTACGCAGTTCTATCAGGCTAAATGTAACAATAGATGAACTGCATAACAATGATCTGTTGTTTTCGAAATCTTTGGTTATATGGTAGGTTATCAAAGAATGCAAACATAATGTGAAACTAATTGACATTAGTAACTCAATACATTTAAATAACTTAGCAACATATCATTACTACGGAAGCCGAACGTGAAGACAATCTTTAAAAGATACTTATTAGGAATACAGAGAGAGAATGCCAAAGTGTAGATAGAATTAGTAAATTCATCATTCAATTCTTTAATTAGTTAGATTGTAATTGGTGATAGGATATAAGGATGCGTCTTTAGTTCTACTTAAAATTCAATTAATTAATGTATATGACACAGCATACTGTCGCTGTTTACATATTCATTTTAATACAGAAAAACGTTATTTCTTGTTACCGGTGTTTTCCTAACTTTGATATTTAATTTGTATAACCAGTAATTTACTCCACTATGAACGATTCTAAGTCATATCACGCAGTTTATGAAGTCACTGATCGCAAACATCACGTCGATCCTAACCAGGTAGTCTGTATCTACTAACATGACTTCACGAACTGATACCGTATTTTAGTTTAATCGCTCCTACCTTTCGAGCTACTCCTAGCCAAGCCAGCATCGTGCAACGAGGCATATAGTGATGATATGCATGCAACACTCACTATCATAATCGAAATCTGGGTAGTATAATTCCAGATTTCGTTAGAAGTATTAACTCAATTTACGAACATTCAATTCTTAGAAACAGTAAATTACATTTGTATTGAAATTATACGAGAAACGAAACGTTTTCTAAACAATGCGAGGTTGTCGCGTTGTATCACAAATTAATAGTAGTAGGAATTCTACAATCAAATACCACTTCAGTGGTGTTGAGTTCATTGTGTGAATGTCTTGTGTTCAATCGCCTATAAGAATCAACAAAGAGTCCTGTACTAGGATAAATAGATGTCCGATACTTTCTGGTTTTCAGTGTTAACTTGCTAACACCAAAATCTGATCGACGTCTCTTTTCCTCATGTGATAATGCAGAATAAACTAACTCAATGAATTGAAGCAACATTGTTGATTGAGTTTGAAATGTAGACCAAATTAATTGTCAATATTGTGGTATGCGATTGCATCTAGTTGACTGAAAGCGAACTTCACAAACGGTAACGTTTTTCCACGTGTTTAGGTCATTTGGTTTCTTTCGAGATATCTTGCACGTTTCTCAATTAGTAATACCCTTCGTAGTACTCTAGAAGTATTACTTAACTTCACTCACAATATTCTAATATCCTAGAATATCAAAATGGTACGCGTTAAGGCAAAACGTTTAAAGCTTAATAATAGTCCACCTAAACCGAGCAATATCCTCTCCACTAGTTTTTCTCTTCTTAACCTGTCGGACACAACCGTATTGTAGCGACTTTAGGAAATTAGCACCTGTTAGCCTTTCCTCTGCACACGTAGAAGCATTCGTTAGCAATAAGTTTAACACCTATCAGCAACTAGCTGACAGTCGCACACCACTTGTCAAGGTCATCAACATTGCCGATCAGAACAATGATATTGCTACTTACAAAATGGAAGTTGACGACATTAAGTCAACACTTACCAACATGCAGTATATCCTACAAGATTTAGCCCCAATCTTACACCTATTTGGTAAACATAATGACATTGACATAGGAAATATGAAGCAAGCAAAATTTTCCTAGATTTCATTTCGACTGAAGTTGTAAAGCCTATTAACTCGGTCCATTAAGCAATACTTTACAATATCCCTGAGAATTCCCCTCTAAATAAGATAAAGTCAACTCTCTTTAAAGCTTATGGGATGCCCCAAGTGCTTTTTGAATGCAAAAGACTGAGAAAAAGACTGGCAAAGTAGCTGCCCAATCCTTTTTTATTTAAAATATACACAAGATTCTATAGAATTTATCAAGTCAGTAAATCGTATAAGAATCGGTAGTGAGTACAAGAATGTACTAATAATTGCTGACAAAACACCACAACAACGCAGAGCTCGTAATAAGTATAACACCACAGCTCCTAACTTAAAGGAATCCAAACATGCACTAATAAACCAGAACAACCTCAGCAAAGCAAGTCCTACAGTAGGCCGTGGTGATGGTGACATGCCGTCAGAAACATCAATTACGCCAACTAAACTTAAAAATGAAGGGTCACATGATTTAAACGAACCGATCAGTTCACCTGGTGTAAAATCGCATACTATGGTATTAGCAACGGAAATGGCTGCCGACCTCATAGATTTAGACATTACTCCCCTAAGGAGTACAACTGATTCTCAAACTAAAGCGATGCGTAAGCAAAAGTCATACACTGCAAAGCATTTCAGCACTGTTAAAAACGAAAAAGGAACTTAAACATTGGTCTAATGATAGTTATAAGTACCCATCCACTAGGATTAGATTCTCCCCAATAACACCAGGCGACGAACCACAAACTGCCGGCACCAGCAAGACTAAAAACAGTCTGAACCTGAATAGGTTAGACAATAAAAGTAACGACAAACCTCAAAATGCTAGGCAAACTAAATACCCGCCATATAAAATAAGAGTTAATACTCAGAGTGGCAACAAACGATTTCTCTCTTCCCATCCTCATGTTAATCTACACGGAGTGACACACTACTGCGCTAGAGTACCAAATAATATTGGCCCAGGACAGTACTGCACACACCCATTGCCACCTATTCCACCACAGTCACAAATGAACGTTAGGATGAATCACTACAACTATAGAGACTATCCGTACCATCAATATATATGGCCATCTAGACATGAAATCTACTATCGTGACGATTCCCTATAGTGAACATTTCTGCTCAAGACTATATGCCTAGAACTCATAACCTATTGTCCAACCATTGTGAACCAAATGTTACATATGCTCACTTACATCCGTTTTAGCGTATCCTCATTTGACACCTCACAACCCCTATCACTTCCGTCCACCAACTCTACCACCCTTTTTCAATCAACCATTCGTACCAATCATGAATGCCCTCATTCACGACTTATATCACCACTAAGCGAAAACGTTGCCACCATCCCATATCCGATTAACAAAAGCGTCTTGAGTAATTACCACAGTGATAATAGTGACGTTCAGAACACAGATCTCGTAGAACAAACACCGAGTACACATCCATCAACATATCGGCTAAGTAATTGCCAGAGACTCCTGACATCCAGTTTAAGTTATATTCATAATTATAATCTCAACCCCCTTAACGAAGACACCTTAATCTATATAAACACAGACCTATTTAAGATTGTGTTCATCAATGCATGTTCGATACTTAACAAAATGTCAGACCTCGGAACAGAAGCTCTCATCACTAGACCATCAGCCATATTACTAACAGAAACATGGTGTTCAACTTCAATACTGGGTTCTGACATAAACATAGATGGATATTCCCTGCATCGCACCAGCCGAGATAATCAAAAGGCTTTTGTCACGATGACGTGACAAAAGTAGAAGAACTAACACTAAGTACAATCGCTGACACGCTATGCCTCATGGTATGTGGCACTAATTATAAGATGCTTGTAGACTGTGTGTACAGAACACCCAGCTCACGACCAGAAATAAACGCAGCACTTTGTAGATTATTCGCATGGGCCTCAACTTTAGATACTGATTATAAAGTAATCGCAGGTGATTTAAATCTGCCACACATTAACTGGAAAATAAACAGTGGCCCACAACGACATGACAACATAGTTACCACCATAGATTTATATGGATGGAAGCAGTATGTCACACAACCTACACGTGGTAACAATATGCTAGATCTTATCATATTCATCACGACGCAAGTCGGTAAAGAAGGGTTTACTAGCGACCACAGAATGGTTTTCTGTTCTTTGCCTATTCCCTCAGCGAAAAAAGCACATAAACAGTACCGATGTGACACAGACACTCGGAGCTTCAGGAATAGACTGCGAGCATTTGGTGAGATTCATAAAAAGCTCTTATTGGAGTAGCTTCTTTATTACTGACTCCCTTCAGGACTCTCACTATTTTTTACACGACAATTTTATCATGCTTAGATACCATAGTCCCCAAAACAATATGCATGCATTCTAGGAATAAGTCATCATTCCTCCCACGTAAACACCGAACTAAACTCAGAAAACTTTCAAATCGTTATTTCTCTTCTTATGATTTCTCATGTCTACACCCAATCTGGAAAACCTTAGAATCTGCTAGAATGTCACTCGATCGAAATAAGAGGAATGAAGAGATTAATGCGCTCGGAAGTAGTACTAAAACGAATAATCTGACAGCAGTCCTAAGTAGACGTACACGCATCCTGTCTCTGCTTCAAGACGACCCCAGAGCAATACGAAAAATTTTTAATAGCTTGCAATAAGCTTATAATTATTACTCCTGTTCTTTCACGAATCATCGAGCGGATAATAAAAAATGGCATCTCAGAATACTTGTTAGCACAATGCCAAATATCTAAATCACAACATGGTTTTATAAAGAGTCGATCATGCTTAACATGTCACTTTAACTTCTTTAATCACATTACATCTTGCCGCGACTTATGCAAAATAGTGTTAGTCCTATACTTTGATAAATCTGAGGCCTTTGATAAAGTATCACACAGTATACTCTATGAGAAATTATACTCGATAGGGATTCAAAACTCTTTGCTAAGCTGGCTTAAATCATTCTTAACTAATCGATATCAGATAACCAAAGTAGACTCAGCACAATCACCTCCTAAGAGAGTAACCAGTGGGGTTATACAGGGGAGCTTACTATGAACTCTCTTGTTTACAATATATATCAACAGTATCAGTAGCTATTTCAACACCGGCAAAACCCTCCTATACGCAGGTGACTTAAAAGTTGTCTACTCATTCGACAGAAATGAGTTACACAATACTGTTAAGATCGTATAGCAAGTTAGACGAAGTCACTGTTTGGTGTAAAGAGCACCAACTTCACTTTAACACTAAGAAATGCGGCTGGATCAGCATTGGGTGTCTCAACCTCAACCTTTACTTTGAAGCAGATGGGGGGCTAATCTCCGAATGTGAAACGATTCTGCACCTAGGCTTAAGATAAAACTACGGATCTTACACTCACGGAACGAACAACATCCGTCACCTCAAAAGCCTGCAGACTTATGGGTTGCATAACCCATAACTTCCACCAACACGATTCCAGATTGGTACTATATAAGGCTTGTGTACGCCCGCTACTTGAATACTGCCCACTCATACTCAGCAGCCACCGAATAAGCGATAAGCTGAAGATTGAAGGAATACAGCGGTACTTCACAAAAACGATGTTGGGGATAGATTGTGCACTAAACTACACTACACGGTGCGACACATTAGGCTTAGAACCACTTTGGAAAAGACGTGCTAAGCTCAACCTGACATTTTATTTCAAAGTTGTACACCGTTTAGCATACTTTCGCGAACCTGTATTAAGATTTATCGATGCATTTAATTATAGCCATACAGGTACAGTGTAGGTGGAACATTTTAAGACCAGAATACGATCTTATTTTTTCGTGCACAAATTCACTGCCATTTGGAATAGTTTATCAGCAGAAACCCGTACGTTAGATAGCATTGATCACTTTATACGAGCGATAAACCAACTATTTAGTGACTCCAGGGCACCTAATAAACTATCGATTTATTCCTACTCTAGCATAGCATGCGATGCACTAGGCTCGCTTAATGTGTAACACAAGTATGTAGACTGTAAACTATATACTACCGAACAGTACTTGGAACAGTATATCTAAAGATCTGTACCAAATACTCCACGACATGCCACTTAGCTTCTATTTAATCAGTAATGGCCATTTAGGGTTCTAAACCTTCAACACTGCAAGCATGGACGTCACAGTAGGAAAAATAACAGAAGGAAAAACAAAAAAAGAAGATTCTGGTTTGAAACAATTCGTTTTACAACTACTAGCTAACTTTTTCGTTTTATATATTTTTCAACATCATCTCCCGTAGCTTATGGACTGTTCTCGTAACGAATGGGTCTCCTTTACAGCAACTTAATGCTAACTCTGGTTAACAACCTAATTAGTGCAATAATAACTCACTGTTCATTATCAACCCCATCGAGTTCACCGCTGCTAAAGAATGCCCCTATATATGTGCCCGGTTAAAGTCTTCATCCAAGTTACAAATGTTGTTTCCTTATCCCGTATCTGGATATGCTGTATGGTGAATTCTGTCTACTCCCAGAATTCTTTTGGAATCGTAGCGCCAAGAATACAGACCGCGCGGTCGTTAGACGGAAACACACTATACTACAATGTAACAGAGACGAGGGCGCTGAAGAGGTTCTAAATGGTCGTTAATGCTATTTCTACTTTCTTACTTTGCAGGCAAGTCAAATGCGAACGTGGAAGAATGTTCCGAGAAGCTTAATTATCTCAGATTGAAAGAAGAATGTTGACTCTCTCCCACGTTTGGAACTCCCGCCACATTATCCTATATATATATATATGTACTTTTGTTGTTTTAAATAATATACTTACTCTCTTCTTCCGGTGATTCACGATTTCTTCCTGTTCGTGTGTTCCCACGTGCCTGCTGTGTGCTGACTATATATATTGCTTCCATAGTTACAAATTAATTGGTGATGGAGGTGGGATACAAAGCAGATAACGTCGGAAGTTGTGATGAACCTCCCGTCCTCACCCGAAGGCCGCTGCCACCAGTCCTGCCGCTGTCGTGTGCTAAACCTCTATTTCATAATATCCCAGGTCTAACGTCAGGAGGCGATTATGAGATCTGGAAGCTGAGATTGCAAACAGTCCTCGAAGGCGTCTCACCTGCTGAATGCTTCAGCCAGATGATAATGGCCCTAGGTGATGACATGGTACGGCGAGCTACGGCCGCCGGTTTCTGTAAGTCGAATTCGATTCTGGATAACTGGGCCATCCTGGATGAGTGTTTCGGAGGGTGCCAAGATGCGTCACGACATTTAAGGCAGTTCATGGATCGGCAACAACGGCAAGACGAACCAGCCACCGACTATCTTCATGAACTACGTTACCTGGCTTCACGTGCACTACTTTCGATGTCTGTGGCGATACGAGAAGAGATGATCTGTGCCCGTTTCAGCCAAGGTCTTCAGGATAGGGACCTGCAACTACAGTTACTTCGATTCCCGGTTCAACGCGTGTCTGAAGCGCTTACAGTAGCTCAACGTTTCGAAGACGCGGCAAAATCAACGACAAATCCCATACTATTCACAATACATGACCGCCAAAGACCCGTGTCAAGGGGAAGAAGCGATTCATTCCATGCTGCTGAACCAAAAAAACGAAATCGCTATTACTGCAGACGGTTTGGCAGGTTTGCAGTGAAATGTAGACATAACCGCCAAATTCGAGCAGGTGAGCGAGATTTTTGTGTGTCAGTATTTAATAGTCATGATTTTGCACCGGTCACTGTCTTAGAGCGTATTGAGGGGATGGAGAAGATGATGTTGATCGACACTGGGGCGTCCACGTCGGTAGTACGCCGGTCATTTGTGTCCAACATAAAAGTACCTCTAGAACCTGCTTCACGGCGTCATCAATTAATAACAGCAGATGGCAGTGTCATTCAAGCACAATTTTTGACCACCCTGACACTGCAGTCCGGTGGATTTTTATGTAAACAACGGTTCTTAGTGTGTGATTATATCACTTGGGATATCATTTCGGGGGTCGACTTCTTACGGAAAAATCGGGCCTTGGTAGATTTTTCGACGTCCTGTGTCTTGGTTGGCAGACATGTGGTGCCCATAGCCACAACTGTTAAGTCGAAGTGCATTGGAACTGTAGACGCGTCTAATCAACCATCTGTGATAGAGAAAGTTTCTATTGGCTCTCACTTAGATCGCCAAACTCGAGATAGAGTGGTGTCAGTATTGATGGAATTCAGAAAGGTGTTTGAAGAGAATGGTCTGCCGGGACGGACTAGGGCTGTTTGGCACGAAATCGATACAGGCGACCATAAACCTATTAAACAGTACCCTCGGAGAGTGCCGATCCACTATCAGCCGGAGTTAGATAAGATGATTAAGGAGATGCTGAAGCAGAAGGTGATTAAACCGTCCACCTCTCCATGGGCGTCCCCTATAGTCTTAGTGAAAAAGAAAGATAACTCTCTCCGTTTGTGGGTAGATTATCGTCGTCTCAACGCAATTACGAAGAGAGACTCGTTTCCACTACCTCGAATAGATGCGACTCTTGATGCCTTAGGAGGAGCACAATGGTTTTCCACCTTAGACTTAGCGTCCGGGTATTGGCAGGTAGAGATTAGACCAAAAGACAGACAGAAAACGGCCTTTGTAATACCAACAGGCTTATACGAATTTGAGACCATGCCGTTTGGGTTAACTAACGCCCCAGCAACCTTTCAACGGTTAGTGCAAACTGCCTTGGATGGGCTAGTTCCGAAGAGGTGCTTAATTTACTTGGACGATATTATAGTTCATGGACGCATTATCGAACAACATATGGAGAACCTGCGAATTGTTCTCGACCGCATTCGCGCAAATGGGCTGAAGCTTAGGCCTAATAAATGTCAGTTTTTGAAACAATCAGTAACATTCCTAGGTCACTACATAACATCGCGGGGGGTTCAGACAGATTGTAGCAAGGTACAGGCAGTGCAGAGTTGGCCAACTCCCACATCGGCTGCTGAGGTTAAGAGTTTTATGGGGCTCGCGTCATACTATCGTCGATTTGTGGCAAATTTTGCTGGTATTGCGACCCCACTTAACCGTCTAACAGAAAAAGGAAGAAAATTTTTGTGGACAGCAGAGTGCCAGTCAGCATTTGAAGAGTTAAAAGCTAAGCTTGATGCTGCCCCGATTCTAGGGTTTCCTGACACATCACCGGGAGCTGGTTCATTTATACTGGATACGGATGCCAGTGATCACGCCATTGGGGCTGTGTTGTCGCAAATCTCCCCAGGTGGGCAGGAGAAGGTTATCTCATACGGCAGCCGGAAGCTGGACAAAAGAGAGATAAACTACTCTACTACTAGACGGGAGTTGTTAGCGTTAGTATATTTCATGAAGCACTTCAGACATTACCTTTTGGGATGTCAATTTCGTGTTCGAACAGATCACCAAGCCTTACAGTGGCTTAACAATTTCCGGGAAGCAGATGGACAGTTAGCACGTTGGCAAGAGATTCTACAGGAGTTTGATTATGTGTGTGATTATCGAAGGGGGGCTCAACATTTAAATGCAGATGCTATGTGTCACGCCACCCCGCACCTGTCGAAGTGGTGAACAGCCTCCTCACAGCCGACAGTGAAGTAGATTGGGGCTCCCTACAGGCGGCGGACCCAGACTTAGCTTTAGTATATGCCCGCCAGCAGCATGGGAATAATAAACCTACGAGTCAAGAGATGAAAGACATGACGACAGTGGCGCGATGTATCTGTGTCAAGTGGGGTCATCTACGATTATGTAATGATGTCTTGTACTTAACGGAGCCGTCCAAACCTCCTCGCCTGATTGTTCCTCGAGCTAAAACATCGCACGTGATAACGCGAATGCATGAGCAGTTAGTCCACGCAGGGACGAGAAAGACTGAAGCTGCGATTCGGGCACGGTTTTGGTGGCCGCTGATCCATCGAGATGTCGAGGAGTTCTGTAAGTCCTGTGACACGTGTGCTAGAGTCGAGTCGCCCTCCAAACACAGTCGTGCTAAACTAATACCAATGGTAACCACTGCACCATACCAGCGAGTAGGTGTTGATGTGATGGGTCCATTTCCGACTTTGCAGCATGGGAATCGCTATATACTAGTTATGGTTGACTATTTCACGAAGTGGTGTGAAGCGGTACCTATTCCTCAACAAGACGCCGCGACAATCGCTAAAGTATTCATCAACACCTGGATAGCTCGTTACGGTGCCCCGACGGCGTTACATTCAGACCAGGGGCCAGCATTCGAAAGCTACCTCAACGCAAATGTATGCTCATTCTTTGGTATCAAGAAAACACGCACGACAGCATACCATCCACAAGGAAATGGGTTAGTGGAGCGCACGAATCGGACTCTAAAAATGTTGCTACGTTCTTTTGTGAATCAGGCTTCTGCGGCGAATTGGGATGATTTTCTGCCCCAATGTTTGCTGGCGTATAGATCCTCTGTGCATTCATCCACCGGCTTCTCACCGGCACAGCTCCTTTTTGGACACGAATTAAAGTTGCCTATCGAGATCCAAATGCCCCCTCACGAAGCAGAGGAGAGAGAATATGTCCCTTGCGTTAGAAGTCTTCATAAACGGCTGACCACTGCGTACCGACTTGCGCACAAGAATCACCTGAATGCTAGCAATTATCAAAGAGAATGTTATGACAGAGGAAGCCACGGACCGGTGTATAGAGTTGGTGATCGTGTTTGGCTATACAGACCCACGTGCCCACCTGGGCAATCCACTAAGCTGCATGCACCATGGCAGGGTCCATTTACTATTGTTGCCAGGAGATCTCCGGTCACCTTCATGCTCCGTCATCTGAACAGATTGAATGACAACGTCGTAGTTGCCCATTACAATCACCCAAAGCCAGCGAATACGACTTCCTCTTCTTCCTTGGAAACACCCCCGGTTGTCGCAGAATATGAAATGCCACCAGAGGGGGAGACGCCTTCCAGATTCCACGAAGTGGCACTGAGGACAGTGCCTCACTTCCAAGAGGGGGAGTGGTGTAACAGAGACGAGAGTGCTGCAGAGGTTCTAAATGGTCGTTAATGCTATTTCTACTTTCTTACTTTGCAGGCAAGTCAAATGCGAACGTGGAAGAATGTTCCGAGAAGCTTAATTATCTCAGATTGAAAGAAGAATGTTGACTCTCTCCCACGTTTGGAACTCCCGCCACATTATCCTATATATATATATATGTACTTTTGTTGTTTTAAATAATATACTTACTCTCTTCTTCCGGTGATTCACGACTTCTTCCTGTTCGTGTGTTCCCACGTGCCTGCTGTGTGCTGACTATATATATTGCTTCCATTGTTATAACAATATGTAACTCGAGCACCCTAATTCTGTGAACTTTGATGTCGTTGGCCTTGCTTTAATTGATTACTTCATATTGTGTGGATTTCTCATCAATGACTCTACCAATATCTTTGCATACAGATAGACCTATATCATTCCAATCATGCCTGTAAACTGGTATGCTCACATGTACAAAAAGCTACTTGTGAATCAATCCATTATTATTATCTACTCAACTGTATTAATTTATATGGAAAAGTTCACAAAATAAAACGTAAATAAACACTGTTGAATAGAAATAAATATGTTTACTTATATTGAACATGTTAATGAAAGATGGTATATAAACTAGCTTCATTCAGACATTTGCAAAAACTAAATAACTATTTAATGTTACTTAGTAGTAATGAAAAAACGCGTCGAACAGAAATGAACTTAGTTTGAAACAAATATCACACTGTAGTCGTCATGACAAACCAGCCATCTGTAAAAATCCGGGAGTTGCAAGGAAACAATCGACGAGTGTAAAGAAGTTAAATACTCACCGATGCAAACAAGTGAAGTTACGTGAACAAATCACGAAAAAATGAAGTGTGCATCATAAAGAGGTCAATATGATGACAAGACATCTATAAAAGAGCTTGGAAAAAAGTAATCAATCAAAAGTTCCAATATATTACAATCTAAATGATTAGTGTAATGATGCAGTATTTAATCAAATAATTTGAAAAATATGGTGTCTGATTAGAATGGACTGAAAGTAATGTCGAATTAGGTGAACTAGTTGATTAGGAGGAGGCAGGTGGATAGTACACAGGTGAATTAGACTGGTCTACTAGAATACTAAACAGAATTCTACTAAATGAATAGTGTAGATAATAAAGAAGTTTTATTTGGCTTCTCTTCTTTTTTTTTTCAACTTATTCTAGTACAATATTTATTTCTTTGTTATTTTTAAATAATCAGTGGAATGTTTATTTATGTGAAAGTCAGTAGTATGATGGAGTCAACAGACATTTAAGGGTCAAATGATAAAAAAAGCGTCTAGTTTCTCTATTAATAGTTAGATAAAAAAAACGAGATTCTCTTGTTTTATGTGCACCTATTAGTGAATTACATTGAAAAAAATTATTCTAGAATTTTCAGTGAATATCATCCATCTACAATCAGACCGACAAAATTTTCTTCAGTTTACTGATGAATAGAAATTCTTGCTTATTAAATAATAAGAAAAGAGACAAATCGTTTGTGCAAATTAAACACCTTAAGTGAAATGTTCATCATTTCAGTATCCAACTACACAATACGTATTTGCTTGTTAAATGTACATAGACTGTGATTATTTTGGTGAAATATACAGAGGTCTAAACAAATTCCATGCACGTATTCTTTAGTTATTTTGACTATTGAAAAAAAATTTAATTTTTTTTAAAATTATTAATTAGACTTTAATTATTTAGTGAGATTAGCTGATTCAGTGATCTGTGTTATCTTAATTTACATAATCAGTAATTTACTCCACTATGAACGATTCTAAGCCATATCACCCAGTGTATGAAGTCACTGATCGCAAACATCACGTCGACCCTAACCAGGTAGTCTGTATCTACTAACATGACTTCACGAACTGATGCCGTATTTTAGTTTAATCGCTCCTATCTTTCGAGCTACTCCTAGCCAAGCCAGCATCGTGCAACGAGGCATATAGTGATGATATGCATGCAACACTCACTATCATAATCGAAATCTGGGTAGTATAATTCCAGATTTCGTTAGAAGTATTAACTCAATTTACGAACATTCAATTCTTAGAAACAGTAAATTACATTTGTATTGAAATTATACGAGAAACGAAACGTTTTCTAAACAATGCGAGGTTGTCGCGTTGTATCACAAATTAATAGTAGTAGGAATTCTACAATCAAATACCACTTCAGTGGTGTTGAGTTCATTGTGTGAATGTCTTGTGTTCAATCCCCTATAAGAATCAACAAAGAGTCCTGTACTAGGATAAAATAGATGTCCGATACTTTCTGGTTTTCAGTGTTAACTTGCTAACACCAAAATCTGATCGACGTCTCTTTTCCTCATGTGATAATGCAGAATAAACTAACCCAATGAATTGAAGCAACATTGTTGATTGAGTTTGAAATGTAGACCAAATTGATTGTCAATATTGTGGTATGCGATTGCATCTAGTTGACTGAAAGCGAACTTCACAAACGGTAACGTTTTTCCACGTGTTTAGGTCATTTGGTTTCTTTCGAGATATCTTGCACGTTTCTCAATTAGTAATACCCTTCGTAGTACTCTAGAAGTATTACTTAACTTCACTCACAATATTCTAATATCCTAGAATATCAAAATGGTACGCATTAAGGCAAAACGTTTAAAGCTTAATATTAGTCCACCTAAACCGAGCAATATCCTCTCCACTAGTTTTTCTCTTCTTAACCTGTCGGACACAACCGTATTGTAGCGACCTTAGGAAATTAGCACCTGTTAGCCTTTCCTCTGCACACGTAGAAGCATTCGTTAGCAATAAGTTTAACACCTATCAGCAACTAGCTGACAGTCGCACACCACTTGTCAAGGTCATCAACATTGCCGATCAGAACAATGATATTGCTACTTACAAAATGGAAGTTGACGACATTAAGTCAACACTTACCAACATGCAGTATATCCTACAAGATTTAGCCCCAATCTTACACCTATTTGGTAAACATAATGACATTGACATAGGAAATATGAAGCAAGCAAAATTTTCCTAGATTTCATTTCGACTGAAGTTGTAAAGCCTATTAACTCGGTCCATTAAGCAATACTTTACAATATCCCTGAGAATTCCCCTCTAAATAAGATAAAGTCAACTCTCTTTAAAGCTTATGGGATGCCCCAAGTGCTTTTTGAATGCAAAAGACTGAGAAAAAAAGACTGGCAAAGTAGCTGCCCAATCCTTTTTTATTTTAAATATACACAAGATTCTATAGAATTTATCAAGTCAGTAAATCGTATAAGAATCGGTAGTGAGTACAAGAATGTACTAATAATTGCTGACAAAACACCACAACAACGCAGAGCTCGTAATAAGTATAACACCACAGCTCCTAACTTAAAGGAATCCAAACATGCACTAATAAACCAGAACAACCTCAGCAAAGCAAGTCCTACAGTAGGCCGTGGTGATGGTGACATGCCGTCAGAAACATCAATTACGCCAACTAAACTTAAAAATGAAGGGTCACATGATTTAAACGAACCGATCAGTTCACCTGGTGTAAAATCGCATACTATGGTATTAGCAACGGAAATGGCTGCCGACCTCATAGATTTAGACATTACTCCCCTAAGGAGTACAACTGATTCTCAAACTAAAGCGATGCGTGAGCAAAAGTCATACACTGCAAAGCATTTCCGCACCGTAAAAACGAACTCAAACATTGGTCTAATGATAGTCATAAGTACCCAACCACTGGGAATAGATTCTCCTCAATAGCATCAGGCAACGAACCACAAACTGCCGGCACCAGCAAGACTAAAAACAGTCTGAACCTGAATAGGTTAGGCAATAAAAGTAACGACAAACCTCAAAATGCTAGGCAAACTAAATACCCGCCATATAAAATAAGAGTTAATACTCAGAGTGGCAACAAACGATTTCTCTCTTCCCATCCTCATGTTAATCTACACGGAGTGACACACTACTGCGCTAGAGTACCAAATAATATTGGCCCAGGACAGTACTGCACACACCCATTGCCACCTATTCCACCACAGTCACAAATGAACGTTAGGATGAATCACTACAACTATAGAGACTATCCGTACCATCAATATATATGGCCATCTAGACATGAAATCTACTATCGTGACGATTCCCTATAGTGAACATTTCTGCTCAAGACTATATGCCTAGAACTCATAACCTATTGTCCAACCATTGTGAACCAAATGTTACATATGCTCACTTACATCCGTTTTAGCGTATCCTCATTTGACACCTCACAACCCCTATCATTTCCGTCCACCAACTCTACCACCCTTTTTCAATCAACCATTCGTACCAATCATGAATGCCCTCATTCACGACTTATATCACCACTAAGCGAAAACGTTGCCACCATCCCATATCCGATTAACAAAAGCGTCTTGAGTAATTACCACAGTGATAATAGTGACGTTCAGAACACAGATCTCGTAGAACAAACACCGAGTACACATCCATCAACATATCGGCTAAGTAATTGCCGGAGACTCCTGACATCCAGTTTAAGTTATATTCATAATTATAATCTCAACCCCCTTAACGAAGACACCTTAATCTATATAAACACAGACCTATTTAAGATTGTGTTCATCAATGCATGTTCGATACTTAACAAAATGTCAGACCTCGGAACAGAAGCTCTCATCACTAGACCATCAGCCATATTACTAACAGAAACATGGTGTTCAACTTCAATA
The DNA here is from genome assembly GCA_025215515.1 of Schistosoma japonicum. Classification (NCBI taxonomy): domain Eukaryota; kingdom Metazoa; phylum Platyhelminthes; class Trematoda; order Strigeidida; family Schistosomatidae; genus Schistosoma; species Schistosoma japonicum. The sequence goes on along the minus strand of CM046063.1, from coordinate 47,552,749 downwards.
CTGGGTTCTGACATAAACATAGATGGATATTCCCTGCATCGCACCAGCCGAGATAATCAAAAGGCTTTTGTCACGATGACGTGACAAAAGTAGAAGAACTAACACTAAGTACAATCGCTGACACGCTATGCCTCATGGTATGTGGCACTAATTATAAGATGCTTGTAGACTGTGTGTACAGAACACCCAGCTCACGACCAGAAATAAACGCAGCACTTTGTAGCTTATTCGCACGGGCCTCAACTTTAGATGCTGATTATAAAGTAATCGCAGGTGATTTAAATCTGCCACACATTAACTGGAAAATAAACAGTGGCCCACAACGACATGACAACATAGTTACCACCATAGATTTATATGGATGGAAGCAGTATGTCACACAACCTACACGTGGTAACAATATGCTAGATCTTATCATATTCAGTCAGTCAGTCAGTCAGTTACAACGTAGAACTTGGTACATGCGTACATCAGTTTAAGTTGCCATGCCTCATTTAGCAGATAAAGATTAAATTATCGGACCAAATCCTAGAGGATGGGATTTGGTAGTAACAGAGTAAGTACTAATGGAAAGGCATAGAGATCAGAGATGAGATTTGAGATAAAAAGTGATTCAGTAAAGAGAAAATTATAATAAGCTCAAAAATTAGAATTTGGAGGAAGACAAGGAGTGGATGCACCTGCGCCATTGCCAACGATTTTGAGCCATATCACCTAAAGTCTCTAACAATTTGTTACGATCATCACGTGGGCCCCAACCAGGTAGTCAACACCTATTAATATGGCTCAGCCCAATTGTCAATGACTTCATGGATTGATGCCATGTTTTTGTTTGGCCACCCCTAGCTTTCTTCCAGCCTACTCCCACACTAGACAACATTGCTCGTCGAGGTAGACGGTGGTCAGGCATACGCAACACATGTCCTAACCACCTCAGCCGGTGAAGATTCACTACTTCATCAATAGGCTTACCGTATTTACCTAGTACTCTATTCCTAACCCATGCATTGCTTACTCGGTTGTCCCAGCAAACACGAGCAATGTTTCGGAGACATCTATGATCGAATTCTAGGAGCCTACGGATATCCTCTATCCTTAAAGGCCATGTTTCACATACATAAAGTAAAACGGATCTAACTGCTGCACAGTAAACGCGTCCCTTCGTCACTAAACGAATGTCTCGCCTACGCCACAAGTGACGCAGATTGGCAAAAGCCGATCGAGCCTTATGTATACGGGCCGAGATTTCATCGGACACTAGACCGTTAGGACTGATGAGGCTCCCTAGATAAGTAAAACGGTTAACGCATTCAATAGTTTCACCCCCTATCACTAACTTTGGTGCCGAATTAAGCCAGTCCTGAAGTAACATTTTACATTTGGATGGGGAGAATCGCATCCCAAACATGCTTACGTTCAAGTTTAAGGTAGTCAAAAGATTCTGCATTTTATCAGCATCTTCACTCAGTAGAACTATATCATCGGCATATTCTAAGTCAGTAAGTTTATCTCCTGGAAAGAGGTCAACCCCGGAGAAATCAGACGATGCCACTGTTAACTCTAAAAGTATGTCCATGATAAAATTAAATAAAAATGGAGATAGCGGACAACCTTGACGAACACCACTAGAAGTGGTCAATTCCGAAGACAATCTGCCATAAGCTCTAACACGACATGTGGTGTTCGAGTAGAGAGCTTGTATAAGGTTAATGTACTTCTCTGGTACGCCTTTCAATGACAGACATTGCCACATAACCTTACGATCAATAGAGTCAAACGCCGCCTTAAGGTCAAGAAATACAGCTATTGTTGGGCGTCTGAAAGTATGCCTATGTTCCAGAACCTGCCTAAGTGTGAATATTTGGTCTATACAACCACGTCCGGGTCTGAAGCCACCTTGGTTTTCTCGAGTTTGCTCTTCACGAGCTTTAGATAGACGTCGAAGTATTATTGAACCTAGTATTTTAGACACTATATTCGTTAAACTAATTCCTCGGTAATTGTCACACGGGACTTCTGTCCTTTCTTAAAGACCGGAATGGCTAGTGTTCGAGACCAGTCAGATGGGATTACGTCTAGTTCCCAAATTCTAGCCAAGATCTCAGTTAATCTCGCTGCTAAGACTGGACCACCTTCCTTAAATATCTCAGGGGTTAATCCATCTGGTCCTGCCGCTCTCCCTCGCTTTAAGTTTCCAATAGCCTTCACAACCTCGCTGAGACTTGGGGGACCAATGTTAATTTGCCATTCAGATTGTTTGGGGATGGTGGGCAGCAGGGATGATGCCGTGGGCCAATTGAACTGTTCCCTAAAGTGTTCTGCCCATCGGTCTAATCTTCTGGATTGACAGTGAATAATGGAACCATCTTTTTCGCAGATAGTTTCACTTACAGTTGGGTTCCTGATACCCGTTTCCTTGATAAGTCTGAACAGTTGCCTGCTGTTACCTATTGCCGCTGCCTTTTCCATCTCTTTAGCTGTCGCCACCCACCACTGCTCACGATCATTGCGTAAGCTTTTGATTAGTTTGTGTTTAAGTTGCCTACGTTGCTCATCATGTTCAGAACCAGATGGGATGTGTTGCCGAGTATCTATCAGTTCAGCAGATGCAGCTGAAATCTAAACATGTGCTCCAAAACGAGCGGCAGTCTTCTATCGAGCCTCTCCAACGATGGCTAATAGCAATGTGGTCTATTTGAGTCCAGCGTTGGGTTGATTTCGGAGGCCGCCATGTCAACCGATGTCTTTCCTTATGCTTAAAGTTGGTGCTTGCGAGAAATAAACGTTTGTCTGAGCAAAGTTGTAGTAACCGGTCGCCATTGTCTGTTCGTTGAGCCTCAACATCATATGATCCACTTAGGCGCCTTTCGGTTTCATCTAGTCTACCTACTTGGGCATTAAAATCACCCGCCACTATTACTACATCAGTGCGCTTAGCTTTACATAGAAGGACAGAAAGCTTTCTGTAAAATTCATCTTTTATTTCATCTGAGCTGCAGTCAGTAGGAGCATAGGCAGAGACAACGGCGTGTGTCCTTATCTTTACGAGTCCTTACCGTTCCATTTAGACGGACTGCGCACAAGCGACTGTCTATTGGAGTCCAGTCGAGGAGAGCCTGTTCAGCTTTTAAACTTAGTGCTATACCTACACCAGCAAGGCCTCGAGTGGTAGCAGTGGGGTCTCCGGAAACACGAAGAGTGAACCGAGTAGATTCCTTATTTTCACAAGGTGAGTTCAGGCGAATGACTGTGCTTGGATCCTGTATACGCGTTTCAGAGATGCAGCAGATATCGATGGAGCGGGATTCTAGAGTCATGGCTAAGGATGCCTGTTGTCCTATTTGACATAACGTTCGAACGTTGAAAGCTCCAATATACAACTTAGTGCGCGGTTTTAGGAGACCAGGGATAACGTTTCGTGAACTCAAATCACTAGCATTAGAGACGCAAGGCGATAAAATTATGTTAGAAGGATTAGGCATGGTGATAAGAGAGTTATTAAGAGCTGAAGGTGGGATTTGGCTTCGAACAAGATGATCTCGTGTGCTGTTAGAGGTATGAGGGTGGTTTTCACTTTCTGGCTGCCCACACCATGGAAGGGTGTTTCTTGAGAAACCTGAAAAAGAAGGTAGATTAGTGTTGGTCTTAGAGACCTGAGAGCGTGACCGCAGAGCCCAAGGGACGACTGCTTGAGGCCTGTCACGCACGGCCTTTTTATGAAAAGTTTTTTAAGTATTAGCTCCGCACTTAAAAGCCCTTAGTGGGCACCCTTACCGCCGGAGACGGAAATCCGTGAGGTAGGGTGAGGTGTGACATTTTTAGGGTCGACCTTTTCTAACCCCTCCTTCCTTGTGAGAAGGCAGCATCGCTGCAGATGCTGGGTGTCCGAGGGAAACACCTTACTGCTGTCACACTCCTCTGCAGTCAGCGGTACGACTTCGCCCTCAGACCTTGAGTAGCTGCTTTTAGTCTCATCGTTCTCCAATCGACGTGCCTGGCATGGTAGAACCTACAGGAACATATGTTCCAGCCAATATAGCTCGGTTGGGTCATCAAAATAGGCAAGCCCGACCACCACGTCAAGGTAGCAGCTACGGTCGGGTTTATCATATTCATCACGACGCAAGTCGGTAAAGAAGGGTTTACTAACGACCACAGAATGGTTTTCTGTTCTTTGCCTATTTCCGCACATAAACAGTACCGATGTGACACAGACACTCGGAGCTTCAGGAATAGACTGCGAGCATTTGGTGAGATTCATAAAAATCTCTTATTGGAATAGCTTCTTTATTACTGACTCCCTTCAGGACTCTCACTATTTTTTACACGACAATTTTATCATGCTTAGATACCATAGTCCCCAAAACAATATGCATGCATTCTAGGAATAAGTCATCATTCCTCCCACGTAAACACCGAACTAAACTCAGAAAACTTTCAAATCGTTATTTCTCTTCTTATGATTTCTCATGTCTACACCCAATCTGGAAAACCTTAGAATCTGCTAGAATGTCACTCGATCGAAATAAGAGGAATGAAGAGATTAATGCGCTCGGAAGTAGTACTAAAACGAATAATCTGACAGCAGTCCTAAGTAGACGTACACGCATCCTGTCTCTGCTTCAAGACGACCCCAGAGCAATACGAAAAATTTTTAATAGCTTGCAATAAGCTTATAATTATTACTCCCGTTCTTTCACGAATCATCGAGAGGATAATAAAAAATGGCATCTCAGAATACTTGTTAGCACAATGCCAAATATCTAGATCACAACATGGTTTTATAAAGAGTCGATCATGCTTAACATGTCACTTTAACTTCTTTAATCACATTACATCTTGCCGCGACTTATGCAAAATAGTGTTAGTCCTATACTTTGATAAATCTGAGGCCTTTGATAAAGTATCACACAGTATACTCTATGAGAAATTATACTCGATAGGGATTCAAAACTCTTTGCTAAGCTGGCTTAAATCATTCTTAACTAATCGATATCAGATAACCAAAGTAGACTCAGCACAATCACCTCCTAAGAGAGTAACCAGTGGGGTTATACAGGGGAGCGTACTATGAACTCTCTTGTTTACAATATATATCAACAGTATCAGTAGCTATTTCAACACCGGCAAAACCCTCCTATACGCAGGTGACTTAAAAGTTGTCTACTCATTCGACAGAAATGAGTTACACAATACTGTTAAGATCGTATAGCAAGTTAGACGAAGTCACTGTTTGGTGTAAAGAGCACCAACTTCACTTTAACACTAAGAAATGCGGCTGGATCAGCATTGGGTGTCTCAACCTCAACCTTTACTTTGAAGCAGATGGGGGGCTAATCTCCGAATGTGAAACGATTCTGCACCTAGGCTTAAGATAAAACTACGGATCTTACACTCACGGAACGAACAACATCCGTCACCTCAAAAGCCTGCAGACTTATGGGTTGCATAACCCATAACTTCCACCAACACGAGTCCAGATTGGTACTATATAAGGCTTGTGTACGCCCGCTACTTGAATACTGCCCACTCATACTCAGCAGCCACCGAATAAGCGATAAGCTGAAGATTGAAGGAATACAGCGGTACTTCACAAAAACGATGTTGGGGATAGATTGTGCACTAAACTACACTACACGGTGCGACACATTAGGCTTAGAACCACTTTGGAAAAGACGTGCTAAGCTCAACCTGACATTTTATTTCAAAGTTGTACACCGTTTAGCATACTTTCGCGAACCTGTATTAAGATTTATCGATGCATTTAATTATAGCCATACAGGTACAGTGTAGGTGGAACATTTTAAGACCAGAATACGATCTAATTTTTTCGTGCACAAATTCACTGCCATTTGGAATAGTTTATCAGCAGAAACCCGTACGTTAGATAGCATTGATCACTTTATACGAGCGATAAACCAACTATTTAGTGACTCCAGGGCACCTAATAAACTATCGATTTATTCCTACTCTAGCATAGCATGCGATGCACTAGGCTCGCTTAATGTGTAACACAAGTATGTAGACTGTAAACTATATACTACCGAACAGTACTTGGAACAGTATATCTAAAGATCTGTACCAAATACTCCACGACATGCCACTTAGCTTCTATTTAATCAGTAATGGCCATTTAGGGTTCTAAACCTTCAACACTGCAAGCATGGACGTCACAGTAGGAAAAATAACAGAAGGAAAAACAAAAAAAGAAGATTCTGGTTTGAAACAATTCGTTTTACAACTACTAGCTAACTTTTTCGTTTTATATATTTTTCAACATCATCTCCCGTAGCTTATGGACTGTTCTCGTAACGAATGGGTCTCCTTTACAGCAACTTAATGCTAACTCTGGTTAACAACCTAATTAGTGCAATAATAACTCACTGTTCATTATCAACCCCATCGAGTTCACCGCTGCTAAAGAATGCCCCTATATATGTGCCCGGTTAAAGTCTTCATCCAAGTTACAAATGTTGTTTCCTTATCCCGTATCTGGATATGCTGTATGGTGAATTCTGTCTACTCCCAGAATTCTTTTGGAATCGTAGCGCCAAGAATAAAGACCGCGCGGTCGTTAGACGGAAACACACTATACTACAATATGTAACTCGAGCACCCTAATTCTGTGAACTTTGATGTCGTTGGCCTTGCTTTAATTGATTACTTCATATTGTGTGGATTTCTCATCAATGACTCTACCAATATCTTTGCATACAGATAGACCTATATCATTCCAATCATGCCTGTAAACTGGTATGCTCACATGTACAAAAAGCTACTTGTGAATCAATCCATTATTATTATCTACTCAACTGTATTAATTTATATGGAAAAGTTCACAAAATAAAACGTAAATAAACACTGTTGAATAGAAATAAATATGTTTACTTATATTGAACATGTTAATGAAAGATGGTATAAAAACTAGCTTCATTCAGACATTTGCAAAAACTAAATAACTATTTAATGTTACTTAGTAGTAATGAAAAAACGCGTCGAACAGAAATGAACTTAGTTTGAAACAAATATCACACTGTAGTCGTCATGACAAACCAGCCATCTGTAAAAATCCGGGAGTTGCAAGGAAACAATCGACGAGTGTAAAGAAGTTAAATACTCACCGATGCAAACAAATGAAGTTACGTGAACAAATCACGAAAAAATGAAGTGTGCATCATAAAGAGGTCAATATGATGACAAGACATCTATAAAAAAGCTTGGAAAAAAGTAATCAATCAAAAGTTCCAATATATTACAATCTAAATGATTAGTGTAATGATGCAGTATTTAATCAAATAATTTGAAAAATATGGTGTCTGATTAGAATGGACTGAAAGTAATGTCGAATTAGGTGAACTAGTTGATTAGGAGGAGGCAGGTGGATAGTACACAGGTGAATTAGACTGGTCTACTAGAATACTAAACAGAATTCTACTAAATGAATAGTGTAGATAATAAAGAAGTTTTATTTGGCTTCTCTTCTTTTTTTTTCAACTTATTCTAGTACAATATTTATTTCTTTGTTATTTTTAAATAATCAGTGGAATGTTTATTTATGTGAAAGTCAGTAGTATGATGGAGTCAACAGACATTTAAGGGTCAAATGATAAAAAAAGCGTCTAGTTTCTCTATTAATAGTTAGATAAAAAAAACGAGATTCTCTTGTTTTATGTGCACCTATTAGTGAATTACATTGAAAAAAATTATTCTAGAATTCTCAGTAAATATCATCCATCTACAATGAGACTGACAAATATTTCTAATGTTTACTGATGAATAGAAAGGTCTTGCTTATTAAATAATAAGAAAAGAGACAAATCGTCTGTGCAAATTAAACACCTTAAGTGAAATGTTCATCATTTCAGTATCCAACTACACAATACGTATTTGCTTGTTAAATGTACATAGACTGTGATTATTTTGGTGAAATATACAGAGGTCTAAACAAATTCCATTCACGTATTCTTTAGTTATTTTGACTATTGAAAAAAAATTTAATTTTTTTCAAAATTATTAATTAGACTTTAATTATTTAGTGAGATTAGCTGATTCAGTGATCTGTGTTATCTTAATTTTGTTACTTAATTTACATAACCAGTAATTTACTCCACTATGAACGATTCTAAGCCATATCACCCAGTGTATGAAGTCACTGATCGCAAACATCACGTCGACCCTAACCAGGTAGTCTGTATCTACTAACATGACTTCACGAACTGATACCGTATTTTAGTTTAATCGCTCCTATCTTTCGAGCTACTCCTAGCCAAGCCAGCATCGTGCAACGAGGCATATAGTGATGATATGCATGCAACACTCACTATCATAATCGAAATCTGGGTAGTATAATTCCAGATTTCGTTAGAAGTATTAACTCAATTTACGAACATTCAATTCTTAGAAACAGTAAATTACATTTGTATTGAAATTATACGAGAAACGAAACGTTTTCTAAACAATGCGAGGTTGTCGCGTTGTATCACAAATTAATAGTAGTAGGAATTCTACAATCAAATACCACTTCAGTGGTGTTGAGTTCATTGTGTGAATGTCTTGTGTTCAATCCCCTATAAGAATCAACAAAGAGTCCTGTACTAGGATAAAATAGATGTCCGATACTTTCTGGTTTTCAGTGTTAACTTGCTAACACCAAAATCTGATCGACGTCTCTTTTCCTCATGTGATAATGCAGAATAAACTAACCCAATGAATTGAAGCAACATTGTTGATTGAGTTTGAAATGTAGACCAAATTGATTGTCAATATTGTGGTATGCGATTGCATCTAGTTGACTGAAAGCGAACTTCACAAACGGTAACGTCTTTCCACGTGCTTTTTGAATGCAAAAGACTGAGAAAAAAAGACTGGCAAAGTAGCTGCCCAATCCTTTTTTATTTTAAATATACACAAGATTCTATAGAATTTATCAAGTCAGTAAATCGTATAAGAATCGGTAGTGAGTACAAGAATGTACTAATAATTGCTGACAAAACACCACAACAACGCAGAGCTCGTAATAAGTATAACACCACAGCTCCTAACTTAAAGGAATCCAAACATGCACTAATAAACCAGAACAACCTCAGCAAAGCAAGTCCTACAGTAGGCCGTGGTGATGGTGACATGCCGTTAGAAACATCAACTACGCCAACTAAACTTAAAAATGAAGGGTCACACGATTTAAACGAACCGATCAGTTCACCTGGTGTAAAATCGCATACTATGGTATTAGCAACGGAAATGGCTGCCGACCTCATAGATTTAGACATTACTCCCCTAAGGAGTACAACTGATTCTCAAACTAAAGCGATGCGTGAGCAAAAGTCATACACTGCAAAGCATTTCCGCACCGTAAAAACGAACTCAAACATTGGTCTAATGATAGTCATAAGTACCCAACCACTGGGAATAGATTCTCCTCAATAGCATCAGGCAACGAACCACAAACTGCCGGCACCAGCAAGACTAAAAACAGTCTGAACCTGAATAGGTTAGGCAATAAAAGTAACGACAAACCTCAAAATGCTAGGCAAACTAAATACCCGCCATATAAAATAAGAGTTAATACTCAGAGTGGCAACAAACGATTTCTCTCTTCCCATCCTCATGTTAATCTACACGGAGTGACACACTACTGCGCTAGAGTACCAAATAATATTGGCCCAGGACAGTACTGCACACACCCATTGCCACCTATTCCACCACAGTCACAAATGAACGTTAGGATGAATCACTACAACTATAGAGACTATCCGTACCATCAATATATATGGCCATCTAGACATGAAATCTACTATCGTGACGATTCCCTATAGTGAACATTTCTGCTCAAGACACATTAGGCTTAGAACCACTTTGGAAAAGACGTGCTAAGCTCAACCTGACATTTTATTTCAAAGTTGTACACCGTTTAGCATACTTTCGCGAACCTGTATTAAGATTTATCGATGCATTTAATTATAGCCATACAGGTACAGTGTAGGTGGAACATTTTAAGACCAGAATACGATCTTATTTTTTCGTGCACAAATTCACTGCCATTTGGAATAGTTTATCAGCAGAAACCCGTACGTTAGATAGCATTGATCACTTTATACGAGCGATAAACCAACTATTTAGTGACTCCAGGGCACCTAATAAACTATCGATTTATTCCTACTCTAGCATAGCATGCGATGCACTAGGCTCGCTTAATGTGTAACACAAGTATGTAGACTGTAAACTATATACTACCGAACAGTACTTGGAACAGTATATCTAAAGATCTGTACCAAATACTCCACGACATGCCACTTAGCTTCTATTTAATCAGTAATGGCCATTTAGGGTTCTAAACCTTCAACACTGCAAGCATGGACGTCACAGTAGGAAAAATAACAGAAGGAAAAACAAAAAAAGAAGATTCTGGTTTGAAACAATTCGTTTTACAACTACTAGCTAACTTTTTCGTTTTATATATTTTTCAACATCATCTCCCGTAGCTTATGGACTGTTCTCGTAACGAATGGGTCTGCTTTACAGCAACTTAATGCTAACTCTGGTTAACAACCTAATTAGTGCAATAATAACTCACTGTTCATTATCAACCCCATCGAGTTCACCGCTGCTAAAGAATGCCCCTATATATGTGCCCGGTTAAAGTCTTCATCCAAGTTACAAATGTTGTTTCCTTATCCCGTATCTGGATATGCTGTATGGTGAATTCTGTCTACTCCCAGAATTCTTTTGGAATCGTAGCGCCAAGAATAAAGACCGCGCGGTCGTTAGACGGAAACACACTATACTACAATATGTAACTCGAGCACCCTAATTCTGTGAACTTTGATGTCGTTGGCCTTGCTTTAATTGATTACTTCATATTGTGTGGATTTCTCATCAATGACTCTACCAATATCTTTGCATACAGATAGACCTATATCATTCCGATCATGCCTGTAAACTGGTATGCTCACATGTACAAAAAGCTACTTGTGAATCAATCCATTATTATTATCTACTCAACTGTATTAATTTATATGGAAAAGTTCACAAAATAAAACGTAAATAAACACTGTTGAATAGAAATAAATATGTTTACTTATATTGAACATGTTAATGAAAGATGGTATAAAAACTAGCTTCATTCAGACGTTTGCAAAAACTAAATAACTATTTAATGTTACTTAGTAGTAATGAAAAAACGCGTCGAACAGAAATGAACTTAGTTTGAAACAAATATCACACTGTAGTCGTCATGACAAACCAGCCATCTGTAAAAATCCGGGAGTTTCAAGGAAACAATCGACGAGTGTAAAGAAGTTAAATACTCACCGATGCAAACAAATGAAGTTACGTGAACAAATCACGAAAAAATGAAGTGTGCATCATAAAGAGGTCAATATGATGACAAGACATCTATAAAAAAGCTTGGAAAAAAGTAATCAATCAAAAGTTCCAATATATTACAATCTAAATGATTAGTGTAATGATGCAGTATTTAATCAAATAATTTGAAAAATATGGTGTCTGATTAGAATGGACTGAAAGTAATGTCGAATTAGGTGAACTAGTTGATTAGGAGGAGGCAGGCGGATAGTACACAGGTGAATTAGACTGGTCTACTAGAATACTAAACAGAATTCTACTAAATGAATAGTGTAGATAATAAAGAAGTTTTATTTGGCTTCTCTTCTTTTTTTTTCAACTTATTCTAGTACAATATTTATTTCTTTGTTATTTTTAAATAATCAGTGGAATGTTTATTTATGTGAAAGTCAGTAGTATGATGGAGTCAACAGACATTTAAGGGTCAAATGATAAAAAAAGCGTCTAGTTTCTCTATTAATAGTTAGATAAAAAAAACGAGATTCTCTTGTTTTATGTGCACCTATTAGTGAATTACATTGAAAAAAATTATTCTAGAATTTTCAGTGAATATCATCCATCTACAATCAGACCGACAAAATTTTCTTCAGTTTACTGATGAATAGAAATCCTTGCTTATTAAATAATAAGAAAAGAGACAAATCGTCTGTGCAAATTAAACACCTTAAGTGAAATGTTCATCATTTCAGTATCCAACTACACAATACGTATTTGCTTGTTAAATGTACATAGACTGTGATTATTTTGGTGAAATATACAGAGGTCTAAACAAATTCCATTCACGTATTCTTTAGTTATTTTGACTATTGAAAAAAAATTTAATTTTTTTCAAAATTATTAATTAGACTTTAATTATTTAGTGAGATTAGCTGATTCAGTGATCTGTGTTATCTTAATTTTGTTACTTAATTTACATAACCAGTAATTTACTCCACTATGAACGATTCTAAGCCATATCACGCAGTTTATGAAGTCACTGATCGCAAACATCACGTAGACCCTAACCAGGTAGTCTGTATCTACTAACATGACTTCACGAACTGATGCCGTATTTTAGTTTAATCGCTCCTATCTTTCGACCTACTCCTAGCCAAGCCAGCATCGTGCAACGAGGCATATAGTGATGATATGCATGCAACACTCACTATCATAATCGAAATCTGGGTAGTATAATTCCAGATTTCGTTAGAAGTATTAACTCAATTTACGAACATTCAATTCTTAGAAACAGTAAATTACATTTGTATTGAAATTATACGAGAAACGAAACGTTTTCTAAACAATGCGAGGTTGTCGCGTTGTATCACAAATTAATAGTAGTAGGAATTCTACAATCAAATACCACTTCAGTGGTGTTGAGTTCATTGTGTGAATGTCTTGTGTTCAATCCCCTATAAGAATCAACAAAGAGTCCTGTACTAGGATAAAATAGATGTCCGATACTTTCTGGTTTTCAGTGTTAACTTGCTAACACCAAAATCTGATCGACGTCTCTTTTCCTCATGTGATAATGCAGAATAAACTAACCCAATGAATTGAAGCAACATTGTTGATTGAGTTTGAAATGTAGACCAAATTGATTGTCAATATTGTGGTATGCGATTGCATCTAGTTGACTGAAAGCGAACTTCACAAACGGTAACGTTTTTCCACGTGTTTAGGTCATTTGGTTTCTTTCGAGATATCTTGCACGTTTCTCAATTAGTAATACCCTTCGTAGTACTCTAGAAGTATTACTTAACTTCATTCACAATATTCTAATATCCTAGAATATCAAAATGGTACGCATTAAGGCAAAACGTTTAAAGCTTAATAATAGTCCACCTAAACCGAGCAATATCCTCTCCACTAGTTTTTCTCTTCTTAACCTGTCGGACACAACCGTATTGTAGCGACCTTAGGAAATTAGCACCTGTTAGCCTTTCCCCTGCACACGTAGAAGCATTCGTTAGCAATAAGTTTAACACCTATCAGCAACTAGCTGACAGTCGCACACCACTTGTCAAGGTCATTAACACTGCCGATCAGAACATTGATATTGCTACTTACAAAATGGAAGTTGACGACATTAAGTCAACACTTACCAACATGCAGTATATCCTACAAGATTTAGCCCCAATCTTACGCCTATTTGGTAAACATAATGACATTGACATAGGAAATATGAAGCAAGCAAAATTTTCCCAGATTTCATTTCGACTGAAGTTGTAAAGCCTATTAACTCGGTCCATTAAGCAATACTTTACAATATCCCTGAGAATTCCCCTCTAAATAAGATAAAGTCAACTCTCTTTATAGCTTCTGGGATGCCCCAAGTGCTTTTTGAATGCAAAAGACTGAGAAAAAAAGACTGGCAAAGTAGCTGCCCAATCCTTTTTTATTTTAAATATACACAAGATTCTATAGAATTTATCAAGTCAGTAAATCGTATAAGAATCGGTAGTGAGTACAAGAATGTACTAATAATTGCTGACAAAACACCACAACAACGCAGAGCTCGTAATAAGTATAACACCACAGCTCCTAACTTAAAGGAATCCAAACATGCACTAATAAACCAGAACAACCTCAGCAAAGCAAGTCCTACAGTAGGCCGTGGTGATGGTGACATGCCGTTAGAAACATCAACTACGCCAACTAAACTTAAAAATGAAGGGTCACACGATTTAAACGAACCGATCAGTTCACCTGGTGTAAAACCGCATACTATGGTATTAGCAACGGAAATGGCTGCCGACCTCATAGATTTAGACATTACTCCCCTAAGGAGTACAACTGATTCTCAAACTAAAGCGATGCGTGAGCAAAAGTTATACACTGCAAAGCATTTCAGCACTGTTAAAAACGAAAAAGGAACTTAAACATTGGTCTAATGATAGTCATAAGTACCTACCTACTAGGAATAGATTCTCCCCAATAACACGAGGCAACGAACCATAAACTATCAGCACGAACAAGACTAAAATCAGTCTGAACCTGAATAGGTTAGACAATGTAAGTAACGACATTTTATCTAATAATCCAACTATTAATCAATCAATCAATCAATCAATCAATCAATCAATCAATCAATCAATCAATCAATCAATCAATCAATCAATCAATCAATCAATCAATCAATCAATCAATCAATCAATCAATCAATCAATCAATCAATCAATCAATCAATCAATCAATCAATCAATCAATCAATCAATCAATCAATCAATCAATCAATCTATCTATCTATCTATCTATCTATCTATCTATCTATCTATCTATCTATCTGTCTGTCTGTTAATCTATCTATCTATATTTCTTTCTTTTTTCTATCTTTCTTACTTTCATTCTTTCTTGTTATGTTTCTTTCTTTTCTTTGTTTCTTCTTTCTTTCTTTCTCTTTTTCATTTTTCTTTCTTATTTCATTATTTCTCTCTATACATCAATCTTTCGAACTGTAAAACTCACTTTCTGTCTATCTATCTTTCTATCTCTCTATGTTTTTCTCTGAATATCTTTCCTTTTATTCTATTGTCTATTTTTCTGTTTATCTGTTTATCAGTATTTTGATTTCTGTGATGAAATAGTCATTTAATTGTTGCAATAAATTGCAATCTAAATGACTGGAGTTAGAATGCAGTATTTATTCATTAGAATGGTAAACGATGTTTGTGTTGATTGTAATAGAAATAAAATAATGTCGAATCAGGTGAACCCGTTTATGAGGAGGAAGCACTTGAATCGTACACTGGTGAATTAGACTGATCTACAAGAATACTAAACAGAAATCGACTAAATGAATAGTGTAGATAATCAAGAAGTTTCATTTTATTCACCTTCTTTTTTTTAAAACTTACAATATTTATTTCTTTGTTATTTTTAAATAATCAGTGGAATGTTTTTTTTTATGTGAAAGTCAGTAGTATGATGGAGTCAACAGACATTTAAAGGTCAAATGATGAAAAAAAAACCGTTTAGTTTCTCTATTAATAGTTAGATAAAAAAAAACGAGATTCTCTTGTTTTATGTGCACCTCTTAGTGAATTACATTGAAAAAAATTATTCTAGAATAATAAGAAAAGAGAAAAAAGGCAAATCGTCAATGTAAATTATGCACTTTATGTGAAATGATTATTACCTCATCAATCAACTAGACAACACGTTTTTTTTTGTGATATAATTAATTAGTTTTTTATTATTTAGTGAGATTAGCTTATCCAGGGATCTCGTGTGTCATTTTAATGAGAATGTGCATCAGTGTAGTCTGTTCTGTCTTAAAAATAATTGGAGGATTTGACTATATAAACAGAGGTGTATTCTTAAGAAAATAGCCTAATCAGATTACTATCCACCGTCGACTGTGATAAGTCGAGATTCTTCTGTGAACATTGTCGTATATGACAAGTCTCCAGTGAGTTTGTTCATTATTTTTTTCATGATTTCTAATTTTCAATAAAATTTGTTAACATTGTTGTGATCTGTTTAGATCAAATTAAGTCAGACGATTTACGCTTATTTGAGTCATTTATCAATATTGTCCATACTGTCAACTTGTAAGCACCGTATTAACTAGCCAGCCACCATAATTCATGGCATTTTAAGTAATCGGAATAAACTAGTTGTTTCATTGAGAAAGATGCAAAGATAATTTCATCTCAACGACAACATTCACTGTAAACGTACATATTACAGTAAAGTGATGATTACTTTTTCTCAGAGAATCGTTCAATGTAGAAGTGTGTTTTTAATCTGATGATTATCACAGATCATCATTCCATACTTATTGTTAAAGGTGTCAAACCATCTTGCAATTACCTCTTTCTGCACTGCCTCTTATCTGACAACAGTATTGACGACATATATGCCTTAATGAGAACAGATATTGATAGACTAGAATGACAAAAGTAAACACAAATGGAACAGTGTCTGACTAAGTGTCTGTTAGAAGGATAAATGATCAGAATAATTCTTGTCTTATTACATTAGAAAATACGATTTAACACATGCAACTATACACGATTAAAAGAGAGCTTGAGTTTGCTTTTGGTTAAATTACTGCAAGGAGTGAGACTGAAAAGTTAGTAAAATTAAGTTAAAATTTCCGTTACGAAATTTAAGGCATTTTAGGCTTCAGGTCTTCTAACAGCTTGACAACAACCTGGTTATATTAAGTTAAAATCCACCAATAAAATTTACACAGGAAACACAACCTACTCGTGGATAAAACATACATAGTGATGTGTTGTTTTCAAGGATAAATAATTGGAATACTGTTGAAGAGCAGATCAGTTAAAAATTGATTCATCATGTGAGATAGGCTATTTGACGCCGGAAGTTGGTGTATCGTCAATAGTAGAATTAAAGTTAGTTGATTTACTTCACACTGCATACCACGTATTACATTAACAATTTTGTTTATTCTACAGAAATGCGAATAATCAACTTCGTGAATATTTTAAATGTACTGCTTCTGATTAACTTACTTCAAACGAAATCTCAAGGTCAAAGTAAACAACAAACATCTGGTAAGTTGTTTAATTGCCTCGATGACTACATAACACACTGCCATTATTCCAGAGTAAAGACATTTATTAAAACATCTGCTTATTATCTCGATAGCCAGTCTATTAAATACACTAACACTCTCATGTGTAACAAATAGATTGTGTTGAAACATTGGTGATCAAATTAGAGAATGACGAAAAATCGAAATTGTGCATAATTATATCGCGTCATTGCAGTCACCTGTGACACTTCTTGCTCAGTGTAACGTGCATTTAGACATTTGTGTACTGTAGAGGGTTTCCATCTTTCTACTTAATTTCACACATTGTAA
The DNA here is from genome assembly GCA_025215515.1 of Schistosoma japonicum. Taxonomy (NCBI): domain Eukaryota; kingdom Metazoa; phylum Platyhelminthes; class Trematoda; order Strigeidida; family Schistosomatidae; genus Schistosoma; species Schistosoma japonicum. The sequence continues at coordinate 47,535,570 of CM046063.1, read as the reverse complement.
ACATAATGAACAACATTCGCAATCACATTTCTCATCTCTATGAGAATTGATGACGTTGCATAGAATGCAGTTCAGAACAACCTAAGAACACTCAATCCGAATTCAGTATCTGGAAATAGATTTAAATGATTTGCCACATTCTGTGTGCTGATGCATATTAAGTGTAAACAGTTCAATTGACTAGATCATTTGATGTCAAAATGTTGTGAAAGAAGTGACTAGTTAATTAAATCAAGCAGTGGATGTGTCAGTGGCACAATGTCTTATACTAATTTGCTCGGTAAGATGACATCTACAATTAGTATCATGCTGACATTGTGTGAGTGAAAATACACAATGGGCTGTAATAGTCAGTAGAGAATAGGCAAATAATTTGTTTTGGTTGATTGAATTCTTAGACTATTAGTGAAATGTGATGTAAAAAGTAATTTTTTCAACAATTTCTAAAATAGCAGTGCTGACATTTGTAATTGAAAAATTACAATTGATCAATGAGACGACGAAGAGTGATGTTGAGTGGAATACGAAGTACGAAAATCAAAGTTCGAAAGAATTTATTGGACTTTTTCAAAAAGCCTGTAATCTAGTATGTTTACTTCTTACACTCAATCAATTCAGTTTTTATTTATGTACATCGTAGGCATAATGTTTGATGAATAGTTTTGGTGTTTATTGTGTTGACAGAACAAAGTCAGTGGCATTAGAATAATGATTTATTGAGGTCATCCAAACCGATGCCATACTTCAATTGTCGTAACGTAATTCATGTTTCGTCTACACCAGGATATCATGACAGTGGAAATTTATTCTGGTCAACTTAGTGGGACGAATGTGTGTGTATCATATTGATGAGTTGAAGTGTCAATTATCAAGCAGTTTGTAAACATGTCGATTAAGAATAGAATGAATCAACTTTGTACAATAACATGAACACTAAATGAAGTGATACTGTTTCAGTTGGCCTTTTATGATAGAAGTCAAATGTAAAATGAAAACGAGTAGTTAGTCATGCCTTTATCAATCAGAGTAATGAAAGGAAATTTCTATTTACAATTCAATAAATTTGCATTTTCTATATCCAGTTGTGATGAATGTGATACACTTTCATTTTGTTAATTTTATTTAGGTACTTACAAATTTAAAGAAAATAGTTCCTTCAGGGTCGAATGGCGAAAAATGCGAAATAATAAAATTTGAACCAACAAATAATAAGTCAGATTTTGGTACTTTCGCGAAGGCAGTAATAAAATTTGAATACCACGGTAAAGGTCGATTTAATAGAGAGGAAAATTTAAACGTTGAGAGTATACACAAATTTAAGTTCCGAAATTTAGATTCTTCTTTGCAAGTAATTGGTGGTATAGACGATGGTGAGTATTATATTTCAAGATTCTTCATTGTATCATTTTATCAGTTATAAGTTTAGTAGATTGTTACTGCAAGAATAAACTAATGACTAGTGTCTACAGAATACGATATTCAGATTGTGATATTCATCTTAATAACATCAGCCTACAATTTTACTATTTAAGGTGGGCAAATTAACATCACAGCATTCAATTTGTGGATAATTGTAGTAGAAAGATATGAACATGAATGACTTGATGATTCAATCGAAACTGTAACATGTACGCATAGTTTACTTCGAAGTTAACAACATTCGTAGGATTTGAAGTTATCTCACTCAGTGTCTTCATTTACCAACATAAAACAAATTGAATAGACCGATATATACAATGTAATAAATAATTAGCTTTTATTCTCATATACATGCAAAAAGTGTAACTGTCATTACATTCATAACATGAGAAGATAGGAATTTAGAACCAAACTGAAGGCATCAAAGTGCTAGAATATCAAATATATGTATTGTATCACAGTATTTCTTGAGAACTACTTCAAACATCCTCAGGAGGGTACATGTATTTATAAGCAACTCTCTACGCATAATATTGAATGTCTGTTGACCGTAAATTATAAGCAACAGCCTATTATGTAAGAAAACAAACCAACTTCCAGCCAAATGAGAAATCAGAAAACGACGTTGGAAGTGGATAGGACATATATTGCCGAAACCATCTGACTGCACCACGAGACAAGCACTATCTTGGAATCCTGTTGAAAAACAAAAAAAAGAAAGGCCGAAAAAAACACACTGTGTCGAGAGCTATAAGCTGACATTAAAAGAATGAACAGCAACTGGAAAAAGCTGGAAAGGAATGCTCAGAACAAAGTTGAATAGAGAATACAGACAATCAAACTATCCTCCTCCAAGAGGGGTAACAGGCGCAAAAAATTAATTAAATAATCAAGTAAGTAAGTATCACAGTATTTCTGCCATAAGATTTTGAATAACTAACAATAACTTTACAATTACAATGAAATCGACTTCAATGTACAAGCATGGACTATCAATAAATTCAAGGTTAGATTGTTTGTGGCAGTGCATCATTAGGATGAATAATCCGACATTGAATAGTCGAATGATGTCTAGATACCTCATTCTGAAGCAATCGACTTTGATGAATGTAATTCGACTAGTTCCTACATCACGACTGTCTTAGAGATGATGAACAGGACTCATTGAGTAAGTGTAGTCAGTAGAGATGCAAAAATAACTGTAAACGGTGATTATACTTGCACATATTGAATACATAATGCATTATACTTTTCATTGATTTCAGTACAAACAACAACAGTTGAGAATCCAATAGAAAATCCACAAACTGCACAAACACCACAAACTAAAGAGGAAGACGCAAGTGAGTTACAAAACTTCCATACTGACATACATTTCCTTTTCATACTATTTTATTCACTTAATTTCGTCCTGAAATACCTACGAACTGAATTACTTATTCAGTCACTTCACTTCAAACTTCTATATTTGCTGATATACCTATCCGTTATTGACGGAGTCATGTTAGGTAAGAAGTCGATGTGGTTACTTGCTTCCATCCATTGAAAAATGCAAATCAATCGATTGTTTATCATTTGTCTGTATGTATATTGAAATTTATGAGTGTTTCGGCCTTGATCTAGTTGATCGTAAAGAGCTACCGATTATTATTATTATCGTTTGAATTATTGTTATTAACTCACCCTAACTATCATCATAAATTGATATTTGAAGTATTGGTACCGTATGTGTAGTGTTTTGCACGACACGACTGTCTGATGTGAACACAGTAAACTTTTAGTTGTAAATGAATGACGAAAAAAAGTTAAATAGACTGTATTCATTTCTACACTTAATGTCACTTTGATTGTGCAACAATGAGTATTCTATTAGAATAGTCGACATAAATAGTGTCGTCCGACGATTAAATCATGCAAAGAAATAAGTAACACAACCATCTAACATTGTTTCTTTCTTACTATACATTTTGGATTTTTAATTTGAATACAAACTCACCTATTATCTAATCATGTGATCTGGTTACTTTATTTCTCACTTATTGACTGAATGTATTCACTGTTTGTGTACATGATATTTTGCTGGATAATTGATGTATCCATAAATTAACTCACTTATATTCAATCATCAATGTGCAACACGTAGTAGTAAGTAATTGATATGAGTTATAGCTTCGTTTGATTAGAAGTTGATCACTGGGATAAGTTTACGCTAGGAAGTATGGAGTTTTGGATGAAACCTGATAATTCGTTAATTAACAATGTGGTATTTGGAAGACAATATTGAAAGAACCACTAGACTCACAGTTTTTTGGATTTGTTGTTTACTTTATTAAAGGGGTTGACATTCATAGTGTTGCATTTAACGGTTTATTTTCATGTTTGCATCAATCTTTCTCTGTTATCTCTAACACCGAGAAAGTAATAACGAGATTAGTTGACGGATATTAGGCAAAAGTGACAAATCCGTCGATGAGGTTGTGAATGTTTATCGACTAAGGTGGTTAGGACTTGTGTAACGTACGCCCAACCACTCTTTGCCTCGACACGTGTTGTTGGCAGATATAGAAGCAGGATGGAGCAGAATTCAGGGTGTCCAAACCGAAACACTGCTTCAGTGCATGAAATCACTGACTGATGGTTTGAGTCGCGTCGGTAGCTGTAGACTACCTGGTTGGGTTCCGCGCAAATATGATAACCAGTAGTTGGAAGCTGAGTGGCATGGCTGAGTATCGGTCATGTTAGCTTAGATGTCTGCACTCATCGTCCTTCCTTAAATTGTGAATGTCTAATTTCTTGCTAACTACCTTCCAACTCTTCGTCTTTTTTCTCCATCAACTATATTATATATGATCACTGTTCTTAGTTTTCGATATTATTATCATTGAAGTAACCTCTACTTCTACAAATGTGATGTTGATTTTGCTGTGTTTTAGTGGCATGCCAACTAGGACAAGTGTACACATGTCCCAGACTGTATGTTCATCAAGCATGCACAACACCGTTGTAAAGTTGAAAGCCTAGAGATTTAAGAATTTCTAACTAATTGAGTAAACAGAATTTATCTTAAAGTGTATCATGTAAATAGTCGATCAAAATAGATTTTGATCATTTTCAAATGAATATGTAGGGCACACGTACAGTGTGATGGTATCAAATTGTGGTTTCCTTACATAATTTGAGTGTTCCCATTTACGAAAGATTCGTTTGTTAGAAAAAATTTCGATAAGGTAGTTCAATGGACTGGCAACTCCGTGATATTCTGCAACATACTTGATTACAGAATGCTAACAAATTCAATGGCCAAACAAAAAGTAGCAAAGTGTATTGATTAAGATAAGATTAATAGAAGAAACAAGATAAATAATGTTAAAACAGGGTAGACAATGCTATTTGAATACTTGGAATGATGTCGATGGAAGTATGTCAGTCAACCTGTGGAAATATACTTAAATGCATGCAAACGGAATGTTGGTTTAGTTTTTTCAATTGCGCCGTTGTTGGTGAACATGTTTTAACTTACTTATTGAATTTTATCGTAATAATCTACTGCAAACTCAAACTGAACTCACTTATTTTAAATGTATCTGTGATGTATTTCTTTTTGTATTGATTAAAATTACTTGAAACGAAAACTCAAGATCACATTGAACAATATGAGACTGGTAAGTTTTTTTGGTTGCGTCATTGACTTCATAACACACTGCCATTATTTCAGAGTAAAGACATTTATTAAAACATCTGCTTATTATCTCGATAGCCAGTCTATTAAATACACTAACACTCTCATGTGTAACAAATAGATTGTGTTGAAACATTGGTGATCAAATTAGAGAATGACGAAAAATCGAAATTGTGCATAATTATATCGCGTCATTGCAGTCACCTGTGACACTTCATGCTCAGTGTAACGTGCATTTAGACATTTGTGTACTGTAGAGGGTTTCCATCTTTCTACTTAATTTCACACATTGTAAACATAATGAACAACATTCGCAATCACATTTCTCATCTCTATGAGAATTGATGACGTTGCATAGAATGCAGTTCAGAACAACCTAAGAACACTCAATCCGAATTCAGTATCTGGAAATAGATTTAAATGATTTGCCACATTCTGTGTGCTGATGCATATTAAGTGTAAACAGTTCAATTGACTAGATCATTTGATGTCAAAATGTTGTGAAAGAAGTGACTAGTTAATTAAATCAAGCAGTGGATGTGTCAGTGGCACAATGTCTTATACTAATTTGCTCGGTAAGATGACATCTACAATTAGTATCATGCTGACATTGTGTGAGTGAAAATACACAATGGGCTGTAATAGTCAGTAGAGAATAGGCAAATAATTTGTTTTAGTTGATTGAATTCTTTGACTTTTATTAGAATGTGATGTATAAAATAACCTTTTCATCATTTTTGAAATTTTACAGAGCTGGAGGTGAGCGTTTTTTCCCGTGAAGTGATCAATGAAACGATAAACAAGGCAGTCGAGTGGGATTGGATTTATGGTGATGAAAATTCGGCAGGATTGAAACATCATTATCTAAATATCTGTGGTGATGTACGTTCACTTTTAACACAGAATGAATCCAGTTTGAATTAATGTACAATTTAGGCATAATGTTCGATAAATAGTTTTGGTATTTATCGTCGTGACACAACTAAATCAGTGGTATTAAAATAATAATAAATTGAGGTATTTTAAACTGACGCCACACTTTACTTGTCGTAACGTAATTCCCGTTTCGTCTACACCAGGATATCCAGACAGTGGAAATTTATTGCGGTCAATTTAGTGAGACGAATGTGTGTGCATCGTATTGATGAATTGAAGTGTCAATTATCAAACAGTTTGTAAACATGTCGATCAGCAATAGAATGAATCTACTTTGTACGTTAACATGAACACTAAATGAAGTGATACTGTTTCAGTTGTCCTTTAATGATAGAAGTCAAATGTGAAATATAAACGAGTAGTTAGTCATGCGTTTATCAATCAGAGTAATGAAAAGAAATATTCTTTTACAATTCAATAAATTTGCATTTTCTATATCCAGTTGTGATGAATGTGATACATTTTCATTTTGTTAATTTTATTTAGTTAATTGAAGTTGTATGGAGTGTAGTTCCTCCAAAGCCATATAGTGAAGTATGCAAAAATACTCTATCTGCACGAATGTCTGATCCAACAAATAATAATTTTCCAATGAGCTTTTCAATAATACTTAGGTACAATGATGCACCAAACATTAACACTGAATTGTTAGCACATAACTTAAAAAATACATATTTGAAGTATGATTCTAAATTAAAAATGGTTAATCCTACATTCGATGGTGAGTATTATATTTTGAGTTTCTTCATTGTATTATTTTATTAGTTATTATGAGTTTAATAGATTGTTACTGAAAGAATAAACTAATGACTAGTGTCTACAGAATACGATATTCAGATTGTGATATTCATCTTAATAACATCAGCCTACAATTTTACTATTTAAGGTGGGCAAATTAACATCACAGCATTCAATTTGTGGATAATTGTAGTAGAAAGATATGAACATGAATGACTTGATGATTCAATCGAAACTGTAACATGTACGCATAGTTTACTTCGAAGTTAACAACATTCGTAGGATTTGAAGTTATCTCACTCAGTGTCTTTATTTACCAACATAAAACAAATTGAATAGACCGATATATACAATGTAATAAATAATTAGCTTTTATTCTCATATACATGCAAAAAGTGTAACTGTCATTACATTCATAACATGAGAAGATAGGAATTTAGAACCAAACTGAAGGCATCAAAGTGCTAGAATATCAAATATATGTATTGTATCACAGTATTTCTTGAGAACTACTTCAAACATCCTCAGGAGGGTACATGTATTTATAAGCAACTCTCTACGCATAATATTGAATGTCTGTTGACCGTAAATTATAAGCAACAGCCTATTATGTAAGAAAACAAACCAACTTCCAGCCAAATGAGAAATCAGAAAACGACGTTGGAAGTGGATAGGACATATATTGCCGAAACCATCTGACTGCACCACGAGACAAGCACTATCTTGGAATCCTGTTGAAAAACAAAAAAAAGAAAGGCCGAAAAAAACACACTGTGTCGAGAGCTATAAGCTGACATTAAAAGAATGAACAGCAACTGGAAAAAGCTGGAAAGGAATGCTCAGAACAAAGTTGAATAGAGAATACAGACAATCAAACTATCCTCCTCCAAGAGGGGTAACAGGCGCAAAAAATTAATTAAATAATCAAGTAAGTAAGTATCACAGTATTTCTGCCATAAGATTTTGAATAACTAACAATAACTTTACAATTACAATGAAATCGACTTCAATGTACAAGCATGGACTATCAATAAATTCAAGGTTAGATTGTTTGTGGCAGTGCATCATTAGGATGAATAATCCGACATTGAATAGTCGAATGATGTCTAGATACCTCATTCTGAAGCAATCGACTTTGATGAATGTAATTCGACTAGTTCCTACATCACGACTGTCTTAGAGATGATGAACAGGACTCATTGAGTAAGTGTAGTCAGTAGAGATGCAAAAATAACTGTAAACGGTGATTATACTTGCACATATTGAATACATAATGCATTATACTTTTCATTGATTTCAGTACAAACAACAACAGTTGAGAATCCAATAGAAAATCCACAAACTGCACAAACACCACAAACTAAAGAGGAAGACGCAAGTGAGTTACAAAACTTCCATACTGACATACATTTCCTTTTCATACTATTTTATTCACTTAATTTCGTCCTGAAATACCTACGAACTGAATTACTTATTCAGTCACTTCACTTCAAACTTCTATATTTGCTGATATACCTATCCGTTATTGACGGAGTCATGTTAGGTAAGAAGTCGATGTGGTTACTTGCTTCCATCCATTGAAAAATGCAAATCAATCGATTGTTTATCATTTGTCTGTATGTATATTGAAATTTATGAGTGTTTCGGCCTTGATCTAGTTGATCGTAAAGAGCTACCGATTATTATTATTATCGTTTGAATTATTGTTATTAACTCACCCTAACTATCATCATAAATTGATATTTGAAGTATTGGTACCGTATGTGTAGTGTTTTGCACGACACGACTGTCTGATGTGAACACAGTAAACTTTTAGTTGTAAATGAATGACGAAAAAAAGTTAAATAGACTGTATTCATTTCTACACTTAATGTCACTTTGATTGTGCAACAATGAGTATTCTATTAGAATAGTCGACATAAATAGTGTCGTCCGACGATTAAATCATGCAAAGAAATAAGTAACACAACCATCTAACATTGTTTCTTTCTTACTATACATTTTGGATTTTTAATTTGAATACAAACTCACCTATTATCTAATCATGTGATCTGGTTACTTTATTTCTCACTTATTGACTGAATGTATTCACTGTTTGTGTACATGATATTTTGCTGGATAATTGATGTATCCATAAATTAACTCACTTATATTCAATCATCAATGTGCAACACGTAGTAGTAAGTAATTGATATGAGTTATAGCTTCGTTTGATTAGAAGTTGATCACTGGGATAAGTTTACGCTAGGAAGTATGGAGTTTTGGATGAAACCTGATAATTCGTTAATTAACAATGTGGTATTTGGAAGACAATATTGAAAGAACCACTAGACTCACAGTTTTTTGGATTTGTTGTTTACTTTATTAAAGGGGTTGACATTCATAGTGTTGCATTTAACGGTTTATTTTCATGTTTGCATCAATCTTTCTCTGTTATCTCTAACACCGAGAAAGTAATAACGAGATTAGTTGACGGATATTAGGCAAAAGTGACAAATCCGTCGATGAGGTTGTGAATGTTTATCGACTAAGGTGGTTAGGACTTGTGTAACGTACGCCCAACCACTCTTTGCCTCGACACGTGTTGTTGGCAGATATAGAAGCAGGATGGAGCAGAATTCAGGGTGTCCAAACCGAAACACTGCTTCAGTGCATGAAATCACTGACTGATGGTTTGAGTCGCGTCGGTAGCTGTAGACTACCTGGTTGGGTTCCGCGCAAATATGATAACCAGTAGTTGGAAGCTGAGTGGCATGGCTGAGTATCGGTCATGTTAGCTTAGATGTCTGCACTCATCGTCCTTCCTTAAATTGTGAATGTCTAATTTCTTGCTAACTACCTTCCAACTCTTCGTCTTTTTTCTCCATCAACTATATTATATATGATCACTGTTCTTAGTTTTCGATATTATTATCATTGAAGTAACCTCTACTTCTACAAATGTGATGTTGATTTTGCTGTGTTTTAGTGGCATGCCAACTAGGACAAGTGTACACATGTCCCAGACTGTATGTTCATCAAGCATGCACAACACCGTTGTAAAGTTGAAAGCCTAGAGATTTAAGAATTTCTAACTAATTGAGTAAACAGAATTTATCTTAAAGTGTATCATGTAAATAGTCGATCAAAATAGATTTTGATCATTTTTCAAATGAATCTGTAGCTCACATGTACAATATGATGGTAACAATTGTAAATTCTTTAAACAACTTGAGTGTTCTAATTTACGAAAAAAAAGTTTGTTGAAAGAATGTCTAATGATGGATTTGTCAAATCACTGAGAAATCAGTGTTGAAACCGTAAATCTCCAGGTGTCGACGAAACAATAATTCGCCGAAACATAGTATAGCTGAATATAATTAAAAATATATTGTGAAGCAAATTTCAACGTTATTAATATTCACGTGCATGATTACTATTGAATATCAAATGAGATTGGTTTCTAACTGATGCAGGTAACTTCGAGTTATGATCAATGATGACAATGTAAGAAGAGATTAAACATTGCACATTGATTAAATGGGATAATGTAGTTGGTGTTATTTTAATCAACCTTTGGTATTATGCATGTATCTTCATCCATGTTTTCTCTGTGGCACTTGATATGTCATATGTTTGTTGAATTTCATTGTATGTGTTTATTTTATCGCGTTTTATTTTGCCTATATTCTGTTGATCAACGGCGATGATTTTGAATTTTTTTTTATGATTTCTTAGATGGAGATTCAAATGCTCTTGAGGTAAATGTTTATCTGGAATTCATGTTAATTCAATCTCTTAGAATATATAAGTTGATATCTTCTCTAGTCCTTGCTGCATATTTAAATTCTTTGTTAAATTTCTATCTTTTATCACTAAATATGCGTGTTGTTTATTGCTTTGTTGGTTTTCGTGCTATCGACAATTAAGTATGTGCTAGAATCGTGTTGTATATTTGTGCATTGAATTAGTTGCATCATTTAAGACTAAGTAGTTGGTTACTGTTGATTTTTGTTTCAATTTGACTAACATTCTGTCTGATTTAGTCTCGATTCCTTTATCTTGAATAACTCATGTTCATCTTCGTTACCCCATTTTACGCTAGACCTTGTTCTTTTGTCACCTCCTTTTTGCTTCTTTTCTTTTATTGTTTCCATCTTCTTTATGTGTTTATTTATGTTTTCTGTCAAATATTTAGTCGTTGTTTGCAATTTATACATTTATTTCATTGTATGCATTTACAATTTCCCTGCTATTTGGTGATATACTTTTAAGTTATTTGATGCATTTAACTAGTCAAATATGACTAATGTTACAGAGGTAATCGAAAGTATGAATAGGGCGAAGAGATAATTTACACATGATACACTTAATAACTGTAACAGTTAGAAAGATTTCTTCACTGACACCATTTTATTGGACCGAATAATTTCGACGCACTACAAACAACAATCAATTTTATTTGTACAATCACTTACACAGTTTGTTACTACAGTTATACATCAAAGAGAATAGCCTATTAATGTCAGATTACTTTGAGATTATGTAACTAATGAGTGACTTACTATTCACATTGTCGTTTTAAAAAATTAATTAGGAACAAAATCAAATTCTCTGAGAATTCAATGTTGTTAATGTCAAAGGACAATTTAGGTACTGAAAAGAAGTTTGTTTAGAAAACTGTAGGTTATTGTTGGATGCATGTGACATTGAAGGTTTATACTAAAAATCATAAGACTACTTACATTTCATCAATCATGATAATGATCACATAATCTGTCATTGTCTTAAACACTTTTGCAATCTTTCAAATAAATGTTGATTTATCATATCGACTTAGGAGTATTGACCGCTGTGAACGGTTTAGTGGTCTAATAGTAAAACGTTTACTGTATAACCGAACGGTTAGCGGTTCGACCCACGGTGTGGTCATGAATGTGCACTGCTGAGAGTCCTAAACTACAACAATATAGCCATTTAGTCCCTGGTCCTCGGGATCAATGTTTCCTTCATTCAGAAAATGCACAATACTAAGTTAACATTCAACGATCTTCACAACACTTGATTACAATGGCCTATCGTGGGTTTTGAATATTTTCCACATTTCCTGAAATTTCATTATATAATTACTTTGATTTCATCTTATATTCTTTTCATTATATTTAGTAATAGTTAAGCAGTTTAGAGCATCGTTGTGATTGAAGGCGGTATAACTGTATTCGTCAAATGCTGTTGATGTTTTCCCAAATGACATTTTTTTGAATAATTTAAATAATTAATAGTTTTTTTGTTATTGTTACTGTAGTTTTTAGTAAATACATGCTTTTCATGTTCAAACAACAGTCTAATGTTCTCACTTTTCATTTCTATTCACATTGTATTTAAGTGCCTGTAATGAGTGTACACTGACTATTATAATACCTGTTGTGGTTAGTGCGATTTAATCTAAATGTCTTTCAATTTCATCTTCATACTTACATGAAGAAAGAACTAAAGTTAGTGAAAATGATATTTCGATTAAGCATATCTGATGTGGATTTACTAAACATTTTCAAAGATGTCAATAGTAGGATCAATTGACATAGAATCTTTCTGGAGTTAGTTATCAATTAGGACTCCATACTACAATTTCCATGCTTCACAGTGGTAGTATAACATCAGATAAGTGATAACGTTATATGATAAGCTTGATTTTTTGTCTCCAACTCTCACTTGCCATTAGATGGATACTAATGTAATACTTACTTAGTCATGTATCGTAGTGGTACAATTCCACTGATGAAGCTTTATTGACGATCCCGTTAATCTATACGAGATGATATTGCTGAGACTATGTAGACATGTAAGGTTGTTAGTGATGTCTGTGATGCCGATACACTTAGATCAATGGCCGCTTATGCCTAGGTGGATAAAATTCAGTGCCCACAATAATTAATTTGACATGCGTTTTAATTGGTCAGTATACAATGTTCAACCATTGTAAATTTACTCTATCTCAGGTATGGAGTGGGCATTGTATTAATCGCATCAGGTGAAAGTAAAGAATAATGTAAATGCGACCACTGTCACAATCGAAATAAGTGTCGTCTGTAGTAATTCCACATCCTTAAATATGTGAGGAGGCCCACAATTCTTTCATGATAAAAATTATTCATAAATCAATCTAAAAAATAGAAGTAGTGGAAACAAGTATCCAATAAATTCCGTTAATAGGATTTAATCATATTGACAGTCGTTTGTTGTTCATAAGTTGAATTATGTTGAATGCATGGCGAGAATTTGTCAAATAGATCATCTGATTACTCATTGTCATCTAGTTAAATAAAATATCAGTATACTGGCCAACAGTCATCTCTATACCACCGTATGGATTCGGAAATAATATGAATAAACTAAACATTAGTGGAAATTAGTGATTTGATTCGAATCCATAGATAGTAGTAGTCATTTTTAAAAGCGCATGTAGAATAGACTAACTACTATGTAAGTATATGAGTAGTAATAATACATGTTAGCTAAGTTTGGTGTTGAATTGTGACTGGCAAACAGGATACAGGACGCGCGTTTTCCTCTATTCGGGACAAGTCACCCTGATACGCCTGTATCTTAGCTTAATGTTAGATTTAAACAGATTGATATGATTAATGAAATACAAATGATGCACATTAGCAATTAGTCAATAACAGATCATCACTTCATTTGGATTTCTCACTGTTTACTATGAATATGAATCAATTTGTGCAAATTGATGTAGTTCTATGGAAAGAACTCATTCATCAGTAGTTAATGCGGACTGATGCTTAACTCATAAGTGACAATACGGTAGAGGATTCACTTCAGGTGTCAAATCAATATGATTGTGGTAAAACGTGGATTGTCAGTGATTTAACCAGTGAGTTTTGATGATAATCAGTAGATATTTCGATTAGTTAATGATTCAGTTCATTGTAATTATAACAGCGATTACATTTGTATTATTCAGTTACCATTGTTGAGTGACGACTGTATAATTCATTCTGTATGATTCAATGTAGAATAATGTTAGACGGTGTTATATCTTGATATAATCGGCCGATTCACAAAGTATAAAAAATATTGATTGACCTCGACAATTACTAGTCAGTGCTGCAATAGGTGTTAGAAAAGGGAATCAGTTTGATCGGTAAATTGTTTTACTACTTTTTACTTAACATTGGGACAATTATCGATGTCAGTTGTTTTATTCACAATGCAACTACCTACAACACTGACATCGATACTATTAAATGTACGTGAAGTGTCAAGAATCGACTGGTAATAACAGTGCCGATGTGTGTGCCTAGGAATAATGTCAAGACTACACTTATCGTCAGTAAGGTCGATCATTAATAATTAAGATTAATGAAACAGCCAACAAGAAATGCAAATTAAATAGAAGAACTAACATTAAAACGGGGTGGGTAAATTTTAATTTTTTAAATTCAACTACCAGGTTTTTTGGCATTTATGACAGGATTTCTAATAAGAATAGTTTCCACTACGTCTCGAAAAGGATGTCTTCAACGATGATTCCAATTATCCGAACCTACGTTGTTTTAGGGACTTCCGTATACACAGATGACGATTTGCATATGTGTATGGTGTGATCGTCAGTCAGAGATATTTCCTGGACGTGACTACTGGGGTCTACAACCATAACATTTAAACCTGTTGGTCTTGCCCGAAGAAATTCTCGAAGCCTTCTTGTCGTTCCAGAAATAACATTATTTTAAGCTATATGGGTAAGTTCGTATACAAAAAGATATTACGACTTTAAAATAAATGAGCTGATTTCTAACCTTACTGTATTCATTAAACCGGTAAATTACTTTGTTCCCTTTATTTTCCCCGTGTTTTAACTAGTTTTCATAAAACTGTCTTCTCATTGGTCAAAGGCCCTCGAAGGTTGTTAGAAATTTGTGGTTTCTTGTGCATAGAATACACTCTAATCTTACCATTATATAGTTATCCTTAATCACAGACGATCGTACATAGGCAGACAGATGTGACTCAGAAGTAGGATATGGTAATCCTGCAAATCTATTCAATGACTGGTTTCCGTCCTATTAAATTGACTCTAATATGTCGAAGAATCGTTTGTCGTCGCCATCATTTTTGATGAATTGGACTTAGTTTTACTTATTTTCTTTATAATTTGTTTGGAAATCATCTAGCTGTTGTTTCAGTTATTGACATTAAATTCAACTCGTGAGACATATCTAAAGAAATTAGAGTAGTATTATTGTACATCACCAAGCTTTTCATGAGTAAGGAAATTTCTTTTAAACTATTTAGTAATTGAAGATCATTACCGTTAACAATTTTAAATACTTTACTGACGTTTAGTGATTGTCTCATAGAAGGTTAATGAGATTCCTTCTAGGTTCATTATACCCATTGGAAGTTAAATATTTTGAACAACGAATAGCAGCGGCCGCAGATATAGTGCATTGACTAAATAAGTATACAAAACCCCATAAAATCTGTGCTACAGTCGTTAGACGATTCAATGCCAACACTGTCATAAAAACCGGATGTTCGAGAAAGTTTGTGTCAAAGCATCCTGGCATGTTATATAGTGACTTGAAAAATCAATCAATACAAACTACAGGGTTCTGAAAGGTTTATTTTACAAATATACAAAATTATTATTCTCGTGAACAGTAACACCGATTTGCATGATTCTCGTTGCATTCGAATCGTAATGCTTGTATAAAGCGAAAGAGATGTGTGAGGTGACTGACAGAGACATTTCAACGCCACCAATCACAATTGAATGTTTGAATTTGAAATTTTAAATAGAAACTTACAAATGTCAAGGTTGGATTGGAGTCGGCCGAATAGAACTCGCTAATGCCAATTGGTGAGGGCAGTGGAGTTGAATTTGGTAGGGATGGCATGGGTTCGAATCCCAGTCATGGGGTAAGCAAGCATGAGCTACCCGAAAGTAAACGAGAAGGATTACATAAAATATACTGCTACTCAGAGAACTCACGCTCACACTGTTAGTGTGCAGGCCTCAACTTATATATTTCACACATCACAAAGTAATTAATGCCGTGCTCATCTATTTAGCATGTGTCACTGACTGTTGGATTTAGTTGTAATTGTCATACTACTTATGAGTAGTTAGGTGTTTATTGTGTAATTTGTAGCTTACTTGCTTGCTTGTTTTCATTTAGTTGATCAGTTAAGATGGAACATTCTGGACGTTGTTTTCTATTTGTTGGAGTATTGTCTATGTGACGAGCCATTCTGTTTTGGCGTTTTTTTCACTTCATAGCGTGAAGTACAGATTGTTTGTAACTGTTTTGTAGTCGTAGGAGAAGTAGTAGTAGTTAGTAGTATTATTTGTAGTAGTTGTATTAGTAGTAGTAGTGGTAGTAGAAGTACCAATAGTATTAGTAGTAGTATTTATTGTTGCTCAGTCACCTAGAATGTAAGTGACTAGTAAATTAATAATTGTTTGTTGTAGGACCACATCAGGTATTTATATAGATATATCAATGTATAAATATTCGGAGGAGTCAAGACAATCTTTTGACTCTATAGACTAACTATACTTCGCAACGCATTCACGTCTGCCAGTCTACTTAGACAAATATTCAAGCTGAACATATTTCTAATTGACTGAATGCTTGGAATGTACAAACTTCACCTAATCACTTTCTGACATGATGTTACATAACTTCTTATCATATAAATAAAGGTAAGTAATCATATGATATGATATAATATAATATAATATGACATAATGTTTGATTCATGGAGATTACACACTGGAGTTGAATGAAGTAGAAAGACTGTAAGATTGAGTCATGAGAAGAGCCTAGATATACTACAGATATGCTTGCTTTTGTTAATTGTTTGACTGCCTATTTATTTGTTTATCTGTCTGTCTGTCTGCTCTTCTAAGAATACAATATTCCTCCTTATTGTTTAACCACCTATTTTTAAACGGTGCTGTTTGGCCCTTAATTAACTCACGTTTTCACTGTTAATACGCAATCATGATCTTTTAATCAACATTGTAAAAAATCTTGTCAAATTATGCATCAACTTACCAAACTACTAATGACTAAATATCTTTTATTGTCTTGTGTCATTTTGTTTCGGTGAGCCCGCTTATATAACAGGTCTGATCTAAATGGAATAGATTCACTTTGATAGAGGGAATTTGATGAAATGTTAATATTCTCAAACATTCATAACATATAAAAATATGAATTTAGTAATAAACCAACGGCGATTAACTTAGCAGTTCTAAGACACTAATTATGTGTATTGTTCATGGGTCATATTTGACTAAGATCCGCGTACTTTTCAAACAGGTCGTTACCATTTATAAAAAACGGCTGAGAGTGGGCAGAGGGGATCAGTAAGCATGTCTAGATTAGTAGTGTGAATACAGTTAGTAAACGTATTGTTGGGAAATGAAGCAATCTAAAAGAATTACATAAAAAATGTATGAAGTAATCGAATTACAAGCGAAAATACATGATTATGTCACTGCGTGATGAATTTTGAACCAAAGTCATTTTGATCTGTAAACATTTGAATGACTGTGTGAGAAAAACCAATTGTTATATTCAGTACAATGATGAAAAGACTTTAATGCCATCTTTGTGCACACAAAGATCAAGTTGAAAAATGCGAGATAACGCATTAACAATAACAGTTACTTGTTTCTTGATAATTTTGAATGCTCTAGGGACATTCATGTTATACCTATTGCTAAAAATGTTTTCTAAAGGTACTACTTATGAAAACTTTACTGACATCAAAACCTAAGCTCCTAGAAACATATCCAAGTAACCTGTCAAAATTCTGTATTCACTCCTACGTGCGAATTCGGGGATACAGTTTGAGATGATATATGAGGAGCATTGATCCAACTTGAAGTAAATTATCAATCGTCAGGTATCGTACAATGAAATAAGCTCAGTCGCGGGATAATTCGTCGTTAATGCCATCTCGATAGATAAAATAGCATTTTCAGAGATCTCATCTTATTTAAGAGCAAAACGCATAAAAACCAGCTTTCTTCCACAGTCGCATTCTCGTCGTGTTTACGATGTGCTTTCCGTATTTCTTAATAGATTTCCTTTTGTTTATAAGGTCACTTTACATTGTTGTTGATTTTTTATCTTTTAATCATTTATGTACAGCATTTTGGCCTTACCAATGAGATTTTATACGAGTCCATGTTTGTAACTGGCAGGACAATGACTGTTATTATTTACGTAATATCCGATTCTTATTTCCCATTTACCTACACATTTCTCGATTGTCCAATCCATTCATCCAGATACATCCAGCCGAGGAGTCCCAAATAAGACGAAACGCGCGTCCTGGATTCCACTTGCCAGTCACAATCTAACTTAAATATAATCCATTCACTGTTTTACATCAAGGTCTAAAACGGTGTAACTGCTCGCTTGGTTCATGTTTCACTGTATTATAGATGTTTTCAAAAGTACAATGAAAATGAAGTATGCGGGTAGCTTGTTTCAATATATCAGATGTTATAATGATGTCAGTGATATACATTGAATTGTATGTCGTCGTTTCAATATCAGATCTCAGTTTTACTTTATCCAGGTTAGCAATAAAAACATCTATAAGGATAGATCTATATAGTCATCTTATAGCTACTTGTTTGTACAGCTAGTCAATGAATTCAGGTTAAATCTCGTCTTTTCAGAGAAATAATAGTTTTCTTAAATTCTTTAAACGTATGTAGAATATAGAAGATTGCCTGCAAATTATGTCAGTTGTTTCTTGTTACAGTTCACGCGTACAAAGTAAACAAACATCAAACGCCTTCAAAGTTAAATCTCATGTGTTTACATGACCAACTTTTCGAGAAAGCCAAGATGTTTTCCTCTACAAATTCTTAAGTCATTGAGTTGGTAGAACGAGTTCTGAAATAGTGTTCTTATATCAGTTTTGCTGACTTTATTATGCTGAATGTGAAAATTAAATTTAGGTGGTAGGCTTAATTTTATTCAGCATAATACTTCATAGAATGGAAATAGATTTCTCAGGAATATCATGAGTTCATTTACAAATGAATTGGATATGTTTCTTTGTAACTTCGGTACAAAGTAAGCAAAGCTAATTTATCAAAACTTTGATTAAATCATTCAAAATTCTGCTAACCATGGATAACTTAGATTATGAGAATAAACAGTAAACTTATTGCCTAACTCTATATGGGTTACAAATGTTACAGAAATATGCTAATATTAACTGTTTTAGTAGTATGATTAATTTTAAGTAGCTTATATAAATTGACCAATAATGAATGAATTGGTTGATCACTATGAAATGAAAAATTTAATGTTCATAAAGTCTTTTACACTGCTGATCGAATTATATTGGTCGAGTTGTAATGTGCCTAATTGTCTAAGTAACTCAACATCATAGTGACCACACAATTTAGACATCACAGGTTTAGGAGGGATCAGTCTGGGCTCAAATGGCTCACTGATAATGGTCACAGACTGTACAACTTAGTGATCAAAGATTGGATTCCCAGGGAATCTAACAAACTCCCAATTACATGAAACCTATATCTAAGGTTTTCTTCAAATTAAGCCCGAACCATCTTTCAGCAGATTGAGTGATATAGTTGAATCTGTCACCAACAGTAGGCACAGTACCGTTTGCATAAATTTTTTTTTAATTCAAAACATATTTTGTGACTTAAAATTAATACCATCAAAATGATAAAACTACTAATTTACTTTTTCTTTTAGTAATATTATTTGCATATTTTAAAATTTTAACTAAACTACTTGCCAGTCGCAATCCAACTTAGGGAAGCCATTTATAAAAGTTGAATTATTTTAACGTAAGGACAGGTGTATTAAGAACAATATTCTCCATACATATGGATGTGAAAATAGGCTATGAAAAACATCTACGTAGGCTCCCGGTCTTTAATCATAGAAATCTCTCAAACTTTGCACGTATATCATAAAATAATCAATAAAGATATGTTCATGTTACATATAGAGTAGACAGACAGACAAATACAACGCAGAACTTTGTATGTACGTACATCAGTTCAGGTTGCCATACCACATCAGCACAGAGATGAAACTGTCAGTTCAAATCCAGGAGTGATAGCAATGGTAGAGGTATTAGCAGTTATGCAGAAGATTAGGGGGCGAAGATATGATTCGAAAAGTATAATTCAGTGAGATAAATTTAAAAGGAGAAAGATAGAGAATTCAGAAGGTTAGATTTTGAGAGAACACAAAGAGTGGATGCACCTGCGCCACTGCAAACGATTCTAAGCCATGTCGTTCATGGTCTCTAACCATTGGTGACTTTCGTCTCGCGGACCCCGACCGCGCAGCCTTTATCTACCAACATGACTTAGTCCACTTGTCAGTGACTTCATCGATTTCTGCCATGTTTCGGTTTTGCTGCCTCTAGCTTTATTCCAAGCTATTCCTACGCCGCAAAACATAGCTCGTCGAGGCAGTCGGTAGTTAGACATGCGTAACACATGTCCCAACCACCTTAACTGATGAAGTTTCAATACTTCATATATTGATTTGCCATCCTTTCCTAGAACTTGTTTCCCAACGACAGCATTGCTCACTCGGTTGTCCCACGATACTTGAGCAATGTTTCGAAGACACGTATGATCAAAGACCAGTAACCTACGGATGTCCTCTACTCTTAACGGCCATGTTTCGCTACCGTGTAGTAGGACAGAACGAACTGCTGCACGGTACACTCGTCCTTTGGTTAGCAAGCGGATATCTCGCCTGCGCCATAAGTGATGCAACTTGGCAAAAGCCAATCGAGCTTACTGTATGCGTGCTGAGATTTCGTCAGTCACCAGGCCATCAGCACTGATGAGACTCTCCAGATACGTGAAGCGGTCTACACGCTCGACTACGTCACTCCCTATCACTAGTTCAGGTGTCAATGCAACCCGATCCTGAAGCAACATTTTGCATTTCGAGGGGGAAAACCGCATTCCGAACATGCTTGCACTGTTGCTCAGGGTAGTCAGAAGACTCTGCATTTTGTCAGCGTCTTCACCAAATAGGACTATGTCATCAGCATACTCTTAGTCAGTAAGCGAGGCTCCTGGTAGCAAGTCAACTCCTGAAAAGTCAGACGAAGACATGGTTACCTCAGGAGCATGTCTATGACAAAATTGAACAAGAATCGGGAAAGTGGACATCCCTGACGGATACCACTTGAAATAAGGAATTCCAATGACAGTTCGCCATAAGCTCTCACTCGACCTGTAGTTTTAGAGTAGAGAGCTTGTATAAAGTTAATGTACTTCTTTGGTACACCTTTCAATGACAGACACTGCCACAGAACCTCACGATCAACAGAGTCGAATGCCGCCTTTGGTCCAGAAAGACAACGATCGTAGGACGCTTAAATGTGTGTTTGTGTTCCAGGACCTGTCGCAGTGTGAAGATGTGGTCTATACAGCCACGTCTAGGTCTGAATTCAACCTGGTTTACTCTAGTCTGCTCTTCACGAGCTCTAGTTAGGCGTCTAAGTATAATCGAGGCTAACAATTTAGAAACTATATTAGTCAGACTGATTCCCCTGTGATTGTCACAAAAAGACTTTTTGTCCTTTCTTATAAATTAGGACAATCAGGAATTGAAACCAGTCAAATGGTATTACACCCAGTTCCCAGATTATACCTAAGATTTCAGTCAATCCAGCTGCTAAAACTGGACCACCATCCTTAAAAATTTCAGGGGTAAGCCTTTCAGGACCTGCTGCTCTACCTCGCTTCAGATTTCCTATAGCCTTCTCAAATTCATGGAGACTAGGAGGAGTTTAGTCGATTTGCCATTCAGGATGACTGGGGATCGTGGGCAACCGAAGTGTGGCTGAAGGCCAGTTGAACTGATCCCTAAAGTGTTCTGCCCATCGATTCAATCTCCTGGACTGAGAACGAATTATAATCCCATCCTTTTCCGAGATAGTCTCACTCACATTTGGATCCCTAATACCAGTTTCGTTGATAAGTCGAAAAAGTTGCCTACTGTTGCCTATCCCCGCTGCCTTTTCCATCGTTTTTGCTTTCGCCACCCACCACTGTTAACTGTCGTGGCGTAGGCTTTTTATGGGCCTGCGCTTACGCTCACTTCGCTCTTCATCATGTTCAGAGCCAGATGGGATGAGTTTACGAGCATCCATCAGTTCGGTGGATGCTACTGAAATCCACGGCTTCATCCTAGCCTTATGATTCACCTTACTAGCAGATATCACCGCTGTTTTCACAGCCTTTTTGATATCATTCCAACCTGCTTTCGGATGAAAATCGCTTACACGGTCGCCTAACTGTTTTTCTAGTTGTTTCTGACATATATTCTTAGCTTTATTATCATTAAGTAAAACCCTAAGAGGCTTCATTGCAATGTCTTTCCTACGTCCAGTAAGCCTTGAACAAATACGCCCTCGCACTAAAGCATGATCTGAATCTAAACATGTGCCCCAGAACGAGCGACAGTCCTCTATCGAACCCCTCCATCGGTGGCTGATGGCGATGTGATCTAATCGTGTCCAACGTTGAGACGATTTTGGGGGTCGCCAGGTCAAAAGATGTTTTTCCTTATGCCTAAAGTTAGTATACGCTAGAAACAGGCGATTATTTGAGCATAGTTGCAACAGACGGTCGCTATTATCTGTTCTTTGAGCCGCGACACCGTAACATCCACCCAAGTGTCTCTCGTTTTCACTTAGTCTACCTACTTGTGCATTAAAGTCACCAGCCATTATAACTATATCAGAGCGCCTAGCTTTTTGGAGAAGGTCCAAAAGCTTGCTGTAAAACTCATCTTTCACCTCGTCTGAACTGCAGTCAGTGGGGGAATAGGCAGATACGACGAAGAGGCAACGACGAGTGTCCCTATCTTTCCGAGTCCTAACTGTCCCGTTCAGTCGGACAGCGCACAAGCGACTATCTACAGGAATCCAGTCTAGGAGAGCTAGTTCTGCCCTACGACTCAATGCTATACCTACACCAGCGAGACCCCGGGAAGCAGCATCAGGGCTACCGGATACACGAAGAGTAAATCGGGCTGCTTCTTTGTTTTGATACGGTGAAATCAGGTTAGTGATTTTACTAGGATCCTGTATTCGCGTTTCCGAGACGCAGCATACATCGATTGAGCGAGATTCTAAAGTCCTAGCTAAGGAAGCCTGTTGCCCAATTTGACTCAATGACCGTACATTGAAAGCTCCAACATGTAGTCTAGATCGGGGTTTCAAGAGACCAGGAATGACTTTTGGTGAGCTCGCATCGTTTGCATTAGCGGTGCAGTAAGGTGAAGGAATGTGAGTAGAGTTAGTCGTAGAGATAAGAGAGATATTATGGGGTGTAGAAAGGATTTGATTTTGACCAATTTGGACTCTCCTGCTTTTGCGGGTATGAGGGCAGTTGTCACTTCCCGGCTGCCCACACCGTGGAAGGGTGTTTCTTGAGAAACCTGAAAAAGAAGGCAGATTAGTGTTGGTCTCAGAGACCTGAGAGCGTGACCGCAGAGCCCAAGGGACAACTGCTTGAGGCCTGTCACGCACGGCCTTTTTATGAAAAGCTTTTGAGTATTAGCTCCGCACTTAAAAGCCCTTAGTGGGCACCCTTACCGCCGGAGACGGAAGTTCATGAGGTAGGGTGAGGTGTGACATTTTTAGGGCCGACCTTTTCTAACCCCTCCTTCCTTGTAAGGAGGCAATATCGCTGCAGATGCTGGTTGTCCGAAGAAAACACTTTAATGCTGTCAGTCAGCAGTACGACTTCGCCATCAGACCATGAGTAGCTGCTTTTAGTCTCACCGTTCTTCAATCGACGTGCCTGGCATGGTAGAACCTACAGGAACATATGTCCCAGCCAGTATAGCTTGGTTGGATCATCACGATCGGCAAGCCCAACCACTACGTCAAGGTAGCAGCTACGGTCGGGGTATGACGGGATAAGAAGCAGGCAGACTTAGAAGATTCGTTGTTTGCATAAAATGCTATGTTATAAGTTGAGGTTTCATCTGAGTCTATTGAGATGAAGAATGGAGTGGATAGCGGTTCATGTAAATAAAATCTAACGGATTATAGACAAGCAGCCAGCAATTATACAGTGACAAATCGTTATTATATTCCTTAGAAGCATAACCCAACAATGCATGGTTATGATGCACTGAAGGGAGGTTTATTAATGATGTTTGTGAACCCGATGTGAGCATGGGATTGCTAAAGAGAAGTAAAGGGCTATTATAATATGTGCAATAATCCCGCTAAGCAGGGCTTATATGTATCTCGTGGGCTAGTATCATCTGGTCTTAATGCTGATTAATGTTATTGAGTGGTTATAAGTCTGAGTTCAATTGGTGGGGGTTCAAATAATATGAGAACTTTACATTTTAGACACATAAGATCTGTCCTGACGAGCTCTTAAGCGATTGGGAGTGCATAACATCCTACTAAAGATATGGTGTTAAGATCCACCACGAGTGTATCTGGCTATTCTTCACTGGACAGGGGGTTGGTTCACAATAAAATATATATCATCAGTATTTGATGTGAGATGCAGAAAGTCAACCTTCTTAGTGTACCTCTGTTGCTGTATTGTTTAGTTTGGTTTTATAGGCATTTTTGAGAGTTCTGGTCGGTCCCTTGTGAAATATTATTTGCAGTGAATGGCACGGTATTCTAAAACTTTAAAAATACCTTGCTTTTCGACTGCTTTGATGTTAAATGCAGAGTTTGCCTAGGTTTTGGAGTGCATTAATTCGTCAGGGTAGCATCAAGATATGCGGTAGTTTTCCTCTCGCTCACTTTTAAAAGGTGACTTGAAAGCAAGAAGCATACCATACTTTTTTGACCACAATGGTAAGACACATAACAGTCATGAAGCTATTTCTGAATCCCTCGATAAAGTATTTCCTACTGAAAAAAAAATGCCGCATAAAAACAATCGTTACACAACTTACCAATACTCAACAACATTTGAGCTCATTTATAAGTATTATTGGTACTGTTAATTTTTATAATCAGCAGCATTAGCAGAGCCATAAATACACTAAAAAGCTTCCTGATTTCTGTTGTAGATGGCACTTATTCCTATACGCTGAAATAAAGCTGGAATGTAATCTAAAATATTCGACTTGATTCCTTTACCATCTCACTAGAATCGTCGACTTGCCCGGATATATGGAAAACCACTTTTAGTATTCCCAGGGGTAAATCAATCTCCACGTCGGACGCTAGTAACCATCGACCAAATAACATTACTTCTTTTGTTTCATGGGTTATGTAAAAATAATTAGTGAGTTTATACTCAAGCAGTTATTATCACAGAACCTCATCACGCATATTCAACATATTTCCTCTAGTTTTGATCGTGTATGACCTGTCACTTTAGCTTCCACAACTAATAGCCGTGATCAGAGTCATACAGTTGTCGTTTTATATTTTGACATCTCTGACGATTTCGATGGCATTGATTACCTGCTATTAATATAGAAACTGAAGACATGTGACATTACCAGCCCCATATTAGATTGTATCAAGTACTACCTTGGTGATCTTACACATATGGATAATTTCACTCTATGCCCTTCCGATTCGAAACCTATGACTCTGGAAGTTATTCAAGGTGGCGTTGAGGGTCTCACATCGTCGCTCTTGATAACAATGATATATGTAACTGCTTTCCAGAATAGTTAGTCAATAATGTCTATTGATTATCGCAAATTTACATGCTTTCTTACCACAGTTGAATCGGTTACATTTCTGTACGTGAATCTAAATGTTATTAAACGTCTAATGCAATAGTTTGTATTGGGTAACCTCAGTTTAACTTCCACGGTCTGAAATGCTTCTGAGAACCCCATGCAACAGTCGACCATTCACCCTTTGACTATACGAGATACATAGTGCTACTGATCTTGGCTTCACACATTCCAATGAAATTTCTCTCGCGAAACATATTACAACACTGATTCACAGATCAAGTAGTCTTCCAGGTTATATTCTTTGCAATTTTTACAACCTAGAAACCAGAATAATATTTAATTTGTATTGTGACTGGCAAGTGGAATTCAGGACGCGCGTTTCGTCCTATTTGGGACTCATCGGCTGGATGAACCTGCATCCCAATGTTGATGTTCACAGTGGGATTCGAACTGAATAACCGATATATCGAGGCGATCCGCACAGGATGCACATATAGCAACAGTGACTGACCAGTTTCAGTCTATTACAAATCAATGGGAATATACAAGTTCATTCTACTACTAATTCGCCCATTGCACAAACGTGACTGTCTGGACTCAGTAGTCTAGTGGTGTACGCGGTGGCGTATGACACGAACCGGACTGAGTTCGAATCCCACTGTGAACATCAACATTGGGATGCAGGTTCATCCAGCCGAGGAGTCCCAAATAGGACGAAACGCGCGTCCTGGATTCCACTTACCAGTCACAATACAAATTAAATGATAACTATGAATAATCGCTATATCGAGGCGATTCGCACAGGATGCACATATAGCAACAGTGACTGACCAGTTTTAGTCTATAACAAATCAATGGGAATATACAAGTTCATTCTACTACAGAATAATATTGTTTCAAATTCGGGAACTGCCAGTTTAAGAATATTTCCTGTTTATTCTCAGCTGTCTACGGGTGATTTATGAACACAAATTAGAGTCTGTTCAGATGTGCTTCAACTTCTATATATTAGGAAACACTAAAGCATAAAAATACCTGACAAGATGTCGAATACCTAAGCATCATTCCCTTTGGCTTTGTCATTTTAAGTTATCGTCATTGTTCCTTACAAACCGATTAGCAAGTAAGCATTTTCCACCTGCAACCAAAATCAACATAAGTAACCCCCAATTCCTTATGATCTACGTACCCATATATTTAGCATTACGATTTGCATCTTAAAAATCACTCCTGAGTTAACATTTCTAAATATTTTTGTATATGGAACAAGCTACCAGTGGACACTAGGATCTCTTAATCCCTTCCTCATTTTACTAAGTTACTCCCTAAGTTTCTCACATACTCCAAATCATAAGTCTATTTATTGTTTGTATTATTAGTTTTTCTCACAAGTGCTGTCCTTCTTTATCTCCTCAAACCTCTCAAATATTTGCGGGTATATTACACACCAGTGCACTAGCAGTCATAATTTAGAGCGTATCAAAGTTTCTGACCGTAACCCCATGCTAGTTGTCTCAAAAATCTAGTGTGTTTATCACGAGCAAGACCTAGATCACCTTACGTTAAGTAGACAGAGGAGTAGTCTCAACAGAGTTTGTGGTTTGTTCCCGCTCCTTCAAGGTATGGAGAAACACGACGTAGCATTCGTTTGTGTTAAGTTACTGACCAATCAAATTACAACCAGTGACTTGGCTGCAACAAGTCTTGCTATGCTGCCTGCGTGTCGCTGTCACAGTATATGTCCCTTAATGTCATCACGTCGTTCATATAAGTCAACACTGATGGTGTGAGATTGTAGGGAAGGTCGTTGATGAAGTTAAGGGAAAGCAATGGATCTAGGGTTGTTCTTCGCAATCACTAATAATAAGGCTTTTCCCTGCACTGATCTACTCTGTACATCTTGTTGTAGAATTTTCGGTTTTGCAAATAGCTCTGTAGTCGGTTATTAGAAGCCTAAACATTAGACTCCCTCCAGCAAGACTTTACAAGGTATTGTGTCGAAAGCCCTAGTAAAGTCATGGAACACTATGTGGACATTGAATTTCTTACCTTTGCAGTATGTCTAGCTATTGCATACTAGAAAAGCATTTGTAGGGTATGATCTACTCTCTCTGGAGTTATCATGTGCTTTATGAAGTTGTTATGTCGGAATTATTATAAAAATAATAACGCCTACTGCTATGCAGGAACTAACCGCAACTCTAATCGGAACTTATCTGCGCCAACTGATACTAGCAACCGTGACCAACGACTCGATACTAATTACTCACCCCAAGACAAAATCAAGAACACCAAAGCAGCACCAGGAAGATTCGATTCCATTACAATTCAAGTCTGTATATATAGATACAAAAACGACCTTGGGAAAACAGAGTAATTAGCATACTAAAATGACATTACAACCAATCACAGTTAACAAGGTCCAGCGGAGGAAATGAAAAGCAGTACCGGTTTCCGCTCACTTTACAATTAAATAGAAAATAGCAAAATCACATGAAAAATAACTAGTTTCTCCTCTTCTTAGCACCTCCCCTTTTTGAGAAAAGTTCGCTTTCTTGGAACCTCACTGTGGCTCTTCGTTTTCTTTCACTCCGTCTTATTGGCTGTTGTTCTTTGGATGCTCCTTTCTTGTTGTTTGCTGCAATTAATGTTGGTTTCTCCGTGGGGAGCTTGAAAGTGTCAAGAAGAAGTTCAAGCGCTAGGTTCGGTTTATCTGCTTCTCGTTCACCAAACCTTCTTCGCAGCTGGTTGCGATGTCGGATCCATATTTGTCCTCCCACTGCTACTTCATACATCACCTTTCCTCTTTTACCTTTAATTACTCCATTTTTCCATTTCTCGCTTCCTGGTCTGTAGTTCCTTACGTACACCTGCGTGCCGTTTCTATAGATATCATCATCGTTGCTTCTAATTTTTGCCGGCCTCATTACCTCAATCATCGTTCTCAGTTTCCGTCCCATGAGTGCTTCTGCTGGTGATTTCTGTTCTTAAGCACTGTTGTTTGGGGTACTTCTATATACAAGTAGAAAACGCTGAATAATTTCTGCTAGGCTTCCCTCCCCCTTCGCCTTAAGTACAGCTCTTTTGAAGGTATCCACAAACCTCTCCGCTTGTCCATTAGATTGCGGATGGTACGGTGGGGAGCGAATATGTGTGATAGCGTTTTCTCGACAGAATTCACTGAAAATCTGTGACGTAAACTGGGACCCGTTATCAGTGACTAGTGTCTCTGGAAACCCATGACACGCGAGTATCTTCATCAATGTTTCCAGGGTTTTCTGCGTGGTCGGAGGAACTACAGGATGGATCTCTGGCCATTTCGAATATGCGTCTACTAACACCAAGTAGTAGACTCCTGACATGGGCCCGGCAAAATCCAAATGTACTCTGCTCCATGGACTCGCAGGATCTGGCCAGCTTACTGGTTCCACCTTCGGTGGGTTTTTTGATGCTCGTTGAATCGTTTTATCTCTTCTTGTGAATTCAGCAACTTTCTGTGTGGTAACAGTAAGTGCTCTCACAGCATGCCTGAAACTTTCTTTAGCGTAATCTCTCGTATCGATGGTGGCAATCACCGACTCTTCACTCTTCGTAGGATAGGTGCTTAGTGGAACAGCATCTAGTTTCAGGTCAGTAATCCAATCTAACCCCAACAAGTTAAGATTGTTGTTAACCACATAACATACTCCATCCGTGGTTATTTCGTTGAATGACATTGAGCACACAATTTTGCCAATGATCACCAAACGATCACCTGATGCACTTATGGCGAGTTCTTCTGTAGGGTGTAGTACAGGTTTCCCAATTTTATTCCATGTTTTTCTAGAAATAATAGTAATATCAGATGCTGTATCAAGTTGGAGGCTTACCGTATGATCATTTATCCGAACAGAAACGTACTTTCTGGCTGGTCTCTGATGAGCGTGATTCAGGGTGGATACTGAAAGTGACTCAGCCGGCTTATTCGGTGAATGGAATCTTCTTTTGGAACGTGATCGAGTGCGTATGTCTTTCTGCCTGCACAAAGTTTCTTTGTGTCCCAGTCTGTTACACTTTCTGCAACGATAGTTCTTAAATGGACAAAACTTGGCAAAATGCCATCCATCACAGTTCCAGCATCTGGATGGGGGAGTAATATTTTTCTTTTCGGCTGGTTTATCACGATGAGTTGAGGTGGTTGCTGGAGTGACTTGATGAGAAATAGGTTTTCGACGAACAGCATGAACTTCAGTGTCACCATTACCACTAGACTGGACAAGTGCAGTATCATGCTTTAAATTGGTCAGTCGTTGATATTCTGCGGCAATGTCATTTAGAGACAATGTTGGTTCTTGGTCAAGACGGTGAAGCAATCGCGTTCGAATATCAGCGAATTTTTCCGACTGTAGGCTGCAGATGAGCATTAACGATTTAAATTGGTTCTCCGATAAGTCTTTCAATTTAAACCGTTCACATTCTCTGTTTACAACTCCAACATGAGTTAAGAAATCATCTGATTCATTCATTTTTAACTTTAGGCAACGATATCTAATATTGAATAGAGAAGAATTGTCACCAAAGTGTTGGCTGAGAGTTGAGCAGGTTTCAGAGAATGTTCTATCTCGAGGATTTTGAGGTAAAATTAGGTTGCAGTATTTGTCAAGTTCTGCTGCACCAAGCTTTCTGAGAAGTAGGCGAACTTTCCATGCATCGTCCTGTGAAGCTAAATCATACGTAAACAAATCTTCATATCTCCGGAACCAGGTATCAAAAGTAACATTAGCTTCTGGATCATAATTAAATTCAGCAATACTATTAATAATTCCATCAATTGAAAATGCAGAGTTGGGGACTGGAACATTCGAGGATGATTCAAGATTAGATTTCAGGCTCGTAAAAAGCTTCATTAGTTTGAGTTGTTCATCCAACAACGAATCCATTTTAGTAGGATCCACAGTCACCATCACCCGTCGCCAATTGATATGTCGGAATTATAATAATAATAATAATAACGCCTACTGCTATGCAGGAACTAACCGCAACTCTAATCGGAACTTATCTGCGCCAACTGATACTAGCAACCGTGACCAACGACTCGATACTAATTACTCACCCCAAGACAAAATCAAGAACACCAAAGCAGCACCAGGAAGATTCGATTCCATTACAATTCAAGTCTGTATATATAGATACAAAAACGACCTTGGGAAAACAGAGTAATTAGCATACTAAAATGACATTACAACCAATCACAGTTAACAAGGTCCAGCGGAGGAAATGAAAAGCAGTACCGGTTTCCGCTCACTTTACAATTAAATAGAAAATAGCAAAATCACATGAAAAATAACTAGTTTCTTCTCTTCTTAGCAGAAGTATCCCGTATTCATCGATAAACTTATTTGATTAATCGTCCACCAAGCTTTATAATTATTATTGGATCGAAGTGACTGGTCTAAAAGAGAGCGGGCTTCACCTTCTTCGAATATTAAAGTTAAAAAATTGATTTCTCTCATCTGCTCTATGGTGTTCTGGAAGCGGTTGTCAACAGAAGTAAATATTACTTCTGTGCATCGTTCGTCATTACAAATGTTGTTGCAACCTCTAAACTTACCTACGCTAAGTGCCTTTGGTTTTTCATGACTGACCCTAGTGTGAGATGTATTTGGCCTGTGCTTACTCTAGCAGCTAAGGTAGAGCTACAAGTCAAGTTACGGTGATCTTAATTTGGCTGATTTGCAAGGTGTATCGTGAAAATATCTACAACGAATTCGTTAGCCAGATTTTCATTTCCTCATCCCTCGATGACAAAAATTCCTTGACATATTGGTTCCAGTTGTGCCATATGTACGACAACCCTTGTGGTCACGGTGTATGTTATATTTGCGGTCTGCGTGTACATCCTCAAACATGTGATAACTACATGCAAGTGCAAAACAAAGGGACTGTGTTTTTTAGAAAAATCTTTTAAATTCATGATACAGTAAATACATGCAACTTACTGGTTTGCACACGAATGCATTTACGATAAGTTAACCCAATTACATGTGTTATACCTTTGAAAATTATGAACCCAATCCGATGAGTTACTTAGTGTGTTTTGCTTATACATTTGTTTAAGAATTTTTATGTTTCATATTAGTTACGAAGTATTTGTGTAACCATAATTTATTACCGTTTTCATATTATTCCGTTATTATTATCACATATCACATCAATTACCAAACATCATCGATAGAATGTCTGCAGAAACTGTAACAACGTCTGACTCCAAGTGTCTAACAAAACGCAGAAACGACATTATAAAAATGTGAACTGCAAACTTCTTCACACTTCTAAGTTGTTTTGATTGAAACAATCCTTTCTTATCTAATAGTCTTACAGATGCACTGGATATCTTTTATCAAATTAGTGACCAGTGTTTAGACTCCATTGCATCCATGAAATGAAATGAAGTCAAATGATTTGTATATAACACTTCATTGTCGTGAAAAGTTAAGACGCCTACAGAAGTGCTGTTTTAAGTAAAATGACTTCTTAGCATTCGTAGATATTACCATGACTTTTAACCAAATAAAAAAAAGTCCACAGATAAAAGCCGAATCATGAAGGGTTGTCAGCAATCCTTAGTAGCTCTGTTTTATCGGGATAAAACGCCTGCTACTATACGCAAACTAACCCCAACTCCTATCTGCAAATTTGTCTTCGCCAACTGATAATCGCAACCGTAACCGACAAATCGACAACTGATTACTCACCCTGAGCAAAAATCAAGAAGACACGAACACAGCACTAAGAAGATTTGATTCTATTATATCTCAACTCTGTAAATATAGTTGCAAAAGCGACCTTGTAGCAACTAGAGTAATTAACACACCAAAAAGACACTACAACCAACCACAATTAACAATGTCTGATCGTAGGAAATAAGGAGTAGCACCGGTTACCGCTAACTTTACAATAAATACAAAATAGCTGAAATGAAAATAATTAGATGAGAAATAACTAGTTTGTTCTCTCCTTAGCAGGCTCCAAAGTACAAAATTTGGTGCGGTTGCTCTACAAGCGCTACAAACCGTCCTTAAGTAATGATATTCTTTGCATTTTACATGACGGCTTAACTGTCAACGACCATAATATAATTATTGTCAGCTTGTTTAGTGATTTCATTGCTAGCAGAGGTAAAGACCATATGGATTTCGTTTCGATTACTTGTGACAACACTTTTAAGTCACCAACGTCACTGAGAAGGTCAAGTAAATAATAATAATAGCTATGGAGTAGATGCCATTGCAGATATTTACTTGAAACTCGGTGGACTTAATATCCAAATAATTATACCAAAACTGTCCAACCATTTCTTAACAACAGGCATTTACCCTAATAGATGTAAAACAGCGTATATATGCCCTTAATTTAAATCAGGTGACGAGACAAACTTGCATAACTACAGATCCATAAATATTAACTCAGTTATCCCTAGAATAACGGGAAAATAGTATGTGACGAAATGTTTGATTGTTTACTATCCGACAAACTTATCTCAAATTCCCAATTTAGTTTTCTCAAAACTGGGTCTTGTATGACTTGTTACTTTGAGTTTTTTTAAATTTAGGTTCAACTAAATGAAGCCTTGAGCCCTTGGTATTAGTATTGCACCTAGAAGAGTTTATAGCTTTTAACATAGCTAACCAAATAAATTTGATGGGCTGTCTCCTCTGAACGGGATTAGGAATTCATTACTTGCATGATTAAACTCTTTCCTCAGTGACATGACTCAACGCATGCGTTATACATAGAGGCACTAACTGCAACTCTTACTCACTGAATTACCTACGCAAACAGATACTTGCATCCATGACCAACAATTCGACAACTGATAACTGGCCCGAAACCAAATCAAGAGGACACAACCACATCACTAAGAAGATTCAATTCTTTTTTATTCCAACTCTGTATATACGGTTACAACAACGACTTTGTCGTAATAAGAGTACACAGCACATTAAAAATCCACTACAACCACTTATAAATAACAAGGTGAGTGCGGAGAAAACGAACGGCAGTACTGTCTTGACGTTCGAATTAAAGAGTCTGACTATGAGGTTGGTAGACAGTTGTTGGGACTCCCATATATTTTTCAACTGTAGGAATGCTGCTTTTGCTCTGCCAATCCTTGCCCTAACATCTGCGTCAGATCCTCCTTTTTCATCGATGATGCTTCCCAGGTACGTAATAGTATCCACTTCTTCCAGAGTTTCACAATCAAGTTAAATTAGGTCGGTGCTCTCAGTGTTGAATTTGAGGATCTTGCTCATTCCCTTATGTATGTTTCCATAGCGATCTCCTGTCTACGTTGTCAAACGCCTGCTCATAGTCAATAAAGTTGATGTACAGTGACGAGTTCCATTCCATTGATTGTTCAACGACGATGTTAGTGTTGCGATTTGGTCTGTGCATGACCGGTCCTTACGAAAACCAGCCTGTTGATCTCGAAGTTGAGCATCTACTGAATTTTTCATTTTATTCAACATCACTCTGTTGAAGACTTTCCCTGGTACTAACAATAGTGTGGATCGACATCTATCGGAAGGTGTGTAGATGCTGCTTCGATGTCTGGTGGGTTTAAAGGAGCTGGTCTATTCTAAAGTTCCTCAAAATGTTCTACCCATTTGTTTCTTTGTTCTTGAATCTCGGCGATTAGCTTGCCTTCTTTGTTCCTGATCGGTCGCTCTGGTTTACTATATTTACCTGCCAGTTTCTTTGTTGTGTCGTATAGCTGTTATATATTTTATCCTCTTGCAGCTTTTCTCGCTGTCGTTGCAAGGCCTTCAATGAACTTACGTTAGTCGGCTCTAATGCTCTTCTTTACTTGTTTATTCGCTTCTGTAAATTCACTTTGTGCCTTGATTTTCTCTGCTCTAGTTTGGCTGTTATTAATTTCTGTCTTCTTGTTTCTTCTTTGTTAAATTTTAATTAGGGTGTTTGCAGCAATCCATTCTTATAATGGTGTTTCTTGCAGCCCAAATCCTCTTGACAAGGTAAAATTAGCGCCTGTTTGATTCCTTTCCAATTGTCCTCCATAGTGGTGTCTTCCTCGTTCAGCAGATCTTGCAAAGCGTGAAACATGTCGTTAAGAGTTATTTTGAATTCCTTGAGTTTGTAAGTATCCCGAAGAGAGGCTGTATTTACCCGTTGTAATGCTGTTACTCCAGTTATCCATTGCTTCTTTAGCTTCAGTTTTATTTTGGCAACCACTAGGTGGTGATCTGAAGCTATATCAGCTCCTCTCCTGGTTTTCACATCTTCCATTGATCTTCTGAATTTTTTATTGATGCATGTATGATCAATTTTATTCTTCGTAGTATGATCCGGTGAGATTCATGTAGCCTTGTGTATGCGTTTGTGGGGGAATATTGTACCACCTATGACCATTTTGTTGAGAACGCATAGATTCGTAAATCTTTCACCATTCTTATTTCTTTTCCTCAGTCCCTGTCGTCCCATGATGTCTTCGTAACCGGTGTTGTCCATTCCGACTTTGGCATTTAAATCCTCCATTAGGATTGTCAGATCCTTTCCCGGACACCTCGCTATAATTGACTGCAGTCTATCATAAAACTGATCTTTGTCCTCGTCGTTGCCGTCGTTGGTGTGTGCATAACACTGAATGATGTTCATTGTAATCCCCTTCTTCATTGTCTTGAAAGATGCTTTGATGATTCTGGGTCCATGTGGTTCCCATCCTACAAGTGCATTGCGCGCTTTCTTAGACAGCATTAGAGCGACTTCTTGGGTGTGTGGGGCATTTTCTTCTTTGTTCCCGGAATATAGTAGCACCTCTCCCATGGCTTATGTTTTCTGTCCAGTTCTAGTCCAATGCGTTTCACTGATTTCGAGCACAGTCAAGTTGTATCTCTTCATTTCTGCTGCTATCTGGCTGATTTTCGCTGTCTCCCACATTGTCCGAACATTCTATGTACCTATAAAAATTTTTGCCCTAGTCGTTAGAAGGGGTGGCATCGGCCTCATGACTTCCGAATAATCTCGGCTTTCATCATGAAGCGTCATATAGATTTCTTCACTTCCTGGGCAGAGTTTAAATGGTTAAGTTTGTTTAATCTGGTTAGCTTTATTTTTAGCAAGCTTGTGTTTTGCGAAATAAGGGTGCTAACCCTATGCCAAACCCTTCTCTTTTACTCGGGCTTGAGACCGGCAACAACCCTAGAAAAGCTGCGGGTGGAGTTACATCATTAATTTAGCAATATTAAATCAACAGTGTCAATTAACTATGATCAACTTATCATTTAAGATGCAGTAACACTACGCAACACATCGACAATGACAAAGTAGGAATTAATAATGATGATAATCGCATCATGAAAACTAAGCTGATATTTGAACTATTAGATGATTTAAAAGAAATAAGTGAATTGAAGAACTAGACAATAAAAATAACACCTGATATATAGACTAAATTTGACTGTACTAATATAACCGACTTATTATGTAATTGATAATGAATATTGTAACAGTTCAAAGTAGGATTGTTGAATTGTTATTAGATATTACGAATCTGCATAAATTGGGTTATTTCTGGAAACCAGCAACCGGCAATCGATAGCTATTTTCATCAACTACTTTCTGGTTTTACGAAGAACACTTTACCACTAAATTACCGAACTGGTTCCCAACGGTTGATAATCTTAACTTAATTAATTCGCTACATATTTACGTAACCTCTTTATTATCATTGGTGGCTAAATGTCTCATACTTGACATAGTTAAACTTCACTGAAGCTCATACCAAGTCATAAAATCAAATTACCATCCACAAATCTCCACAACACCCAATCACAGTCAATATCAGTCCACTAATGACTAACTTATCGAGGTAATTCCTGGGGTTCGAATGAAAAGTTGTGACCAGTAAAGTTCAACTTTATCGAGTGTAAGACAGTTTCTCACCGACGGCAATTGATGAGGTCGCGCAAATACATTGTAAATTGACTTAGTTGAAAATATCAACCGTTGGAAACCAGTTTAGTGATCTTACAACAAAGTATCTGACATAAAACCAGAAGGTTATGTGCACGATCGCTGGTGAGGTCGTTGATGCCCACTACTGAAGAGTCCTATTCTAAAACAAAACAGCTATGCATTGTCTGCTCCTAGTTTTCAATGATTATCTAAATCAGACTAATTCGTAGTATACAATTCACTAGATTAATAAATGATCAGCAATCATATTTACCTTAGTTGTATTTGAATTCCATAAAAGTAAGTACTGACCATTTAGGTCAATTCTACATACTTGTAAACTACAAATAGCGCTTAATACAAAGTTGTAAAAAAATTACGAATGCAAACAACATACTAATTATGTTTAATTATTTCAGTAGTAAATAACATGTACAACATATAAATTGTTTATTAAATGGTTATTAAATGACTAATATTGTTATCACAACACAAACTGAAATTTTAACAATCATTTCCTTTGGTACAGTTATTCAATGATGTTTTTCTTTTTGATTTCAAATAAATAAATTGTTTAAAAGGATAATATTACTACCAACACATCAATTGACTATTTACTCATTTAGGCGCTAATTTAGATTTTATAAGTGATTGATTTGAATGATTTTACTGTGCTTTGGTGACATTTGTTTTGTTTACTTTTCTAACATGTTGATTGTTCACCTCTACTTTTAAGCTAGTTTTTTTTTTACTTGTTGACCGAATGGCTACAGACAACACTGAACCTCTCATCGTAACAGAATTAGCAAGCCTGCTAAGATAACCGTACAAAAAAAACCAGTCGTCTTTTCTTTGAGACGACATTATTGTTTTTCAGATATTCCCATTCAACAATCTTAACGTGCATAGGACAACTTTCTGATACTCTACAGTCGCATATTTAGCCACTTTCTGAACTGACTGCTTCCCCCCCCCACAAACATAACCGACAACAAATTTAGCCATACTAAGAATAATGATCTTTCTACAGATTATACAATGTAGAACTTGTACGATGCATATGAATACCATATTATATATTACACGTAAAGGATTTTGAAAGTAATTTAAATGAGCTTTTGCTCATGCTTGCTTTGTTCGATTTACTACCATGTTAACTGTTCACATGTGGTCTCCTTTAGTTAGTCATTGAATGTCAACAATCAACTGTGAACCTCTGATAGCTCATTAAAAATGTTCACCCCAACTATTGTTTCTTATTCCACTAGCGAAATAATAGGGACTCTAAATGTGTGAGCACCAGTTACCTGTCATACTCATAGGCTAGTGTTCTTCATCTTTAATCCACAAATAAACTCAAGTATAAATATTAATTCTGCCCATTCGTTCAGTTAACGTAAGTGGCATGTCATGTCCTTCAATGCCTGTATACACATTGATTGTCTCAGAATACCAGCGCTTTTGTTTTGTGTTTTCTCTGTCTTCGTCTTTCCTATATTTGTAGATTAATATGTATATGGCTATTATGGAACCTACTGACACAAAACTATTGACTTCTCTTCTACGCCCAAGTTCCAAGTACTCTTGATCTTATCCTGAATCTGAACACGCTCAATACTCCACTCTGCAAACTCTTAACCGTTTTTTGCAATTGTAACGCAGTGGACAAGGAGCGCGCGCTTCTTATTCATATTAGCACCAGGATACAATACAAATATTTGATGTCCTAATAGTTAAAACTTCGTGGCAGTTGATTTGATTCTTAATTCAAATCTGTATATGTTATGAATGTCCTGACATTGACAATTTGTAATAATATTTGTATGTATGTAAACTTATCATTGTGACCATGCCTGTAAACTGGCATGCTCTCATGTACAAAGTGAGAATAAAACTATTATTATTATTATTATTATATAATTACATTTTCACAGGAATTTAACAAAACTTCTACTTTGAAATATATGTTTACAATTAACGAAGAAAATAATGAAATAATATTTCTATTTATTACATTTACGTAATTAAATGAACTGAGTAAACAAAAGTTTGAATTGTAAACAGCTAACAGGTCAGCTGTAAGAGACAGACAAACAACTTTAAAACATCATTTAATGGTAATAAAAGATTCACTAAATTGAAATAAGTTGGACAATTTGAATGAACTTATAAACAATATTGATCATAATTTTGAAAAACAAAGAACAATTCGAGCAATTTTATTATTTGTTACCGATTTATATTCGTTGGTTACTATTGAAAACCAGGAACATTGAACTGATGTTTTCTACTTTGGAGGGAATTGTTCAAACTTGGGCATCTTTGATTTTATTGGGGAATTGAACTCAGAACCTTCAGAATTTGTTGCGAACGTTTAACTAGTTACACCATTTTTAGGGGAGAGAGTGGAGTCAACATCCATTAATAGAATACTCATTTAAATCATTTTGTAATATTGTGCGATAATCAGTACGTATTATCGGTGATAACATTCTCACGTCAGTTGAACTGATGTATAATGTCTGAAACTAATTGACTCTAGACATAAGTTCAAGACAATTCTCACCAGTCAAAAAGCAAAATATAAAAACGATTGATTGAAAAGCAAAAGAATAATACTTATTTTAGCACTTAATGTTAATGTGCAGGTTTACGTTAAAATAGGATTAATAACAGTTTACTTCTCTATGTGAATCTACCTAAGACCTAAACGCTTTTTTTAAATATCATCTTAGTCTATAATCTAATGCTCAAGGTTAATTTTAAATTTAAACCATAGACTTTAAACCTAGTGCTAACTGTACATACCAATAGTAAGACATTAGCAATTATATTTTGTCATCTCGCCGTTACTGCTATTCTAAAAATGATCTCTCAAAATAGTACAGATTTTGTTAACATCATGACAATGTTCCTCAGCTATATATACATCTCACTTGCTTTTTATGTCGCCGAATCGATCAAATTGATATAAAGAGCTTTTTAGGTGAGATCATAGATGATATGTTAATGGCCGATCTACGGTAGACAAAGATGAAATCGACAATATGTGAGATGGTGCTATATATCAGACATATTGATGATACACTTGTTGCCCATATCAGTTATCATCTATTATGTGTCAGTTTCTCCCAATTAACTTCATTACATAAGTAGACTAAATTTCTATTTTATAATTTAAACTACACCTTGTAAACAGCTGATTAGAACTGAGTAAAATCAAAATAAATTGTCATGCTATTCTAGTCCAACGTTTATTATTTATTTTTCATTACTGTATTCAAACTATTCAACAGTACTATGTGTATCAAACAAGAAAAAAACTGTTCATGTACCATAGTAAATCGTATATTAGGACGAACTTGAATAAGAAGTTTCCAACGAACTAGATGAATCTTTGTAACTAATACAGGTGACAAGAGTATTATCGACATGTCTAACATGTAGCACTATCTCATATATTGTCAACTTCATCTTTGTCTGTCCTAAATCGACCATTAGTATATCATCTATGATCTCACCTAACTAACCCCCCCCCATATAAATTTCATCGATTTGGTTACATAAGATGCTGGTGAGTTGTAACTAATCATCATTTGTCCATCACAATAAGTCTTTTGTCATTTAGAGAACATTAATTTGTTCACAGATTATTTGAATAAATTCTTTGAAAAGGATTGCAGTATACAATGATGACATGTCGAGTGAAACCATGAGTTTATTAGATAACTTGGCATTTTTTAACACCTGTGCAAATTGAAATGTATCTTTTGCACTATGAACAGATAATCTTGATAGTTTATAATCGTTTCGCTAGCCAACAGGCAAATTTATAAAATAAAGAATCGACCATCGATAGTACTGATATGAATAGAATAGCAGGTTAATGTAATTTTGGTAAGCCATACAGATAAGGCAACCTAGAACCATTAGGTTTTAAACTGATTGTATGTGTGTGCATTATTTTTCTTTTTTATAAGGTTATCTTATTGTTTGTCTACGTGTACATGTCAACTTCTTATTTTTTCACGAGATTTCTGATGGAATATATGAATACTTGTTTGCTTTATAAATGGCTGTAATTAATTTTAGATTGCATGCAGCTGAAAAAAACCACGAAGTAAAATGAATTCATGAACTATTCTTCTACAGTGGTGTTCTGCTTGCCTTATTATCATTTATAAAAAGTGAAGGAACTATTGGAAATAAGTTCAGTTGTGTGTGGAACTTATTTCTACCTAATAGCATGAAACAGCTGTTCAGTAGTCTCCAGTTTTTCAATGTTACCCGATTAACGTCAGTCTGTGACAAACTCAGTTATTTAAAACATAATCGCAATTTCTACAAATCAACTAAATTCAGTTTTTAGTTTTTATTCTTTCGCCACTTTATTTATGTTTATTTAGTGAAAAATCAATATAACTTGTTCTTATTACTCTTTAAACTGTTACGTAACAGATTGTAGCACACTTAGCACTTGTACATTTCATGATGTAATCCATTTTTTTTTATTTCTATTAAAACCAGAATATACTTTTGTTAAATCCATCATCATAAGTAGGAAATGTACAGTTAACGTTAGTGAGTTTGCTGAAAAAGGAAAACTTTTTTGCCAAAGTCTTTTCTTTGTTCAATGACAATCAACTTATTTAGTTGCTAAGAGATTATACATTTAGATTAAAACATTAACAATATATTGGTAAATTAAATTGAAATGGTTTGTAGAGTTTGGTGTTAAGTTCAGTTGTTGGCATTTGCCACAAAATGATTCCCATTGCATACCACTGAAGGTTAGAAAAGATAAAACAGTGGTTTCAATGATACCCAATTGTCACACCAACCTGTGATGAATGCAAACAACTATACCTATTACATATCTGCATGAAATTCATTAATCTGACTACAATAATCGGTTTATTATTGATCAACTTCAGGATATGCTTTAAATTCTAGTATGAAGTCGTAACTGTTAGAGTT
Organism: Schistosoma japonicum; assembly: GCA_025215515.1. Classification (NCBI taxonomy): domain Eukaryota; kingdom Metazoa; phylum Platyhelminthes; class Trematoda; order Strigeidida; family Schistosomatidae; genus Schistosoma; species Schistosoma japonicum. Next base: position 47,494,143 of record CM046063.1, on the reverse strand, counting down.
TGGCATTAGATTGGGCAATTCAAAATGAAAACTAACTTTCAGAATTGTTTTTTCAGAAAAGTATTTCATTTATTTTGAGTGTATGGAAATCAATCATTTTATTTCTACCTCTTACTAATGCTAGAAAATGTTATTGCACAACTTTCTATTCAGGAACTATAACTAATCTACCAGGTATTTGTTAATGAGGTTTCCAGTCATTAGTGTCCCTGTTTAGGTTTTGTATGTATATAAACTAATAAGTGCTAATGGTTAAACGGTAACTGTAGGACATGAAAGCTCCGATTTCGAGAGTATGCATTTTTGGAGAGTTTTCCTTGGTTCTTAGTGGCACGCGACCGATATCCTTTTATGATCAGTACAAACAATCAAAATGTTAAATTCTCAGAAACTCTAATACACTACAGATAAATTACTTCTGTAAATTAATAAGTAAAATCTTTCATAATATCGAATGCTTAACAATGTAATGTGTCAGAAATAATAAAAGGCTATTTTTAAATAGAAATTAATATCTTCAAATAATTGTGTTTATGATGTTCATTACTCTGCTCAGCCTTAATTAACATCATAATAGTTAAAATAGCAACACTTAATACACATGTTGACAAGATAATCTGTTTTAAAGGAATTCTTGGTTGATATTGGAATGATAAAGTGAATGATATCAACTTCCAATATGAATAATTCTGGCAATTTTTAAACATATTTCTGTATCATCTTCTTACCATAAATTTGTGCTACCAATTTTAGTACAGTTGGTTTAAGTAGAGATAAGATTAAATAAAGCAGTAGACTATTATTGTTACGATTGTGAGAATAAGTATGGTTTAAACAGGTAGAAATTAAGTGACAACAGAGATAGCTGATAAGTGCTGATGATTGATTGTTGACTAGAATGCACCTCAATAAAACTGTTGTGATTTCGAACTGCCCTCCCCTCCATACATTTTTCATATTCTCTTACTTAATTGTTTTATCTTATTTCACTAATCTTACTGTTACAGAATTAATTAAGCTAACATTAATTGATGTGTTGCTAAAAGACAATCATTTTAATATCTGAAACCAATACAATTTTAAAGTGAACTACTTCAGTACAGAAATTTCATTAAATATGACTAACTACAATTTCTGTTTGTAAAATTAGTAATAATTATTCCTAGAGTTTTGTACTTTACAGATTCATCAAGTATTTACTTCACTGTAGATAGGCATATAAACTAAATCTACTTACTTAGATTCTAATAAACACAGTGATGTTCTTGAGCTCTCACATATTGCACCATTTGTTTTTTTTTGTCTATCAATGTATTTTCAGGACTATCTTGATTATAGTTTTTTAACTCCCAAGTTTACCTGATCTCTATGTCGTAATTGGGTACTATTAGTTTGTAAAACGTTGTAAGTTTCATCATTTGATGTTGTCACACTACACTAAGTATCTTCTGATAAAGTCTAAAAACCTAGACGTGAAGCAATTTTTGTTTATTACAGGTACCGTTAATCTTATTTCTCATAAAAACTTGACTTTTAAATTGAAATATTCATACATTATGATTTACAAATGCAAAACCTGATGAGGATTTGTAAAATGAGTGGTAGCCCTTGATCAAATATCTTTTGTTTTAATGTACTATTTTCTACCAACAGCAATAGAACAGAACTTCATTTAAAGTTTTGTTGTATTCCACTAGGTAGTCACAATCCAACTTAAATAATAGAATGGAACATTTAAATTTCCTGTTATGTATGTTTGAATAATAATACTGATATTGAGTTATACTGTGGTCAACACAAATAGCTTACTTTCTGTTGGTAGCCAGACGTTTGGAATCTTTCTGTTTATCCTCCATTACATCATTTGAATACACTTCATTGTTAGACACATCTAAATCAAGGCGTTCTTCTGCTATTTTTAAAATGCCCTTGAATTTCTTTAGCTTCTTTAGAATATCCTGCTCTTTACTATGTACTAATTCAATGTCTGAGACGTTATAACTTATATAAGCCTTCAATTCTTGAATTTGTTTCTCATATTACTTTCTCAAGTGAATATGCTCTCTGCTCAAATTTTCTAAAGAAGTTCAGCATGATGTTTATTGATGTAAACCTAAGAAATTACATATACTTTACAGAACAAACTTTTGAATTTAGCTCAGCCATTTGTCGTTGTAAGTTGATCAATTTCTGATCATTCTCTAGACACCTGAATTTCAATAATTGATACCCTTTCCTCTCTGAGACTAACTGAGATTAAAAACTTGGTAGCTAAAAATACAGTATACAAATTCTTGTTAGAGCAGCTAATTGTAATTTAATCTTTCTAAAACAGTAACAACAACCCTAGTCGGATTGGTAGGCCTGTAGTTAGACTTAAGTCAGTCTCCTTCACTTATCAATGCATGATTGGTCTTGGCATCCTTTCAGTCTCATCGGAGTAGAGCTTAGTGAGTAGACATTTGAAAAAACTCTGTAGGGGGTTTTGAAACAATGTTTAATAGTAACGTATGAGTGTATTCAATCAGGGCCTGGTAATTTGCCTGGTTTTAGGGTTCTCAGCGACTTAGAGATAGATTCCTGAGTTACGGACAATGGGACATATTTGGTATATCGGCGCCAGGGTTAGATGCTGTGATCATTGGTTACATTGTATGTAAAGAAAGTCAATGATGGAGGTAATTGTTAGTTTCATTGTAAGGTACTAGTTATGAAATTTGCTTTGGAATTTGCTTTTAAATTATCCTACATTACTGAAAAAGCCTAAATGTTCCTGACTTTACACCATGGTTGTGTTTATCAAAATATCCACCTGAGTAGTGTCTTCGTGAATGCAATCGCCGAAGGTAGATGCCAAAGGCTGATGACTATAAGCATTTGCTTTAACAAGGCAGTATACTTGTAGCAACTTAAGTTGATTAGTTAAAAGTTGACTTCAAACCTTAAGCATACGACAAAGCAGTACAGCTCAAGTATTCATCAACTTCCTTGTTCTGCATAAGGATTATATTTACCATTATTTTATGTTGAATGTCGAGAGGTAATGTGTGTTTAAATGATAACATCGTGCTCCACTCTCTCCTGGTCACAATAATAATATGAAGACTTATTCTCTTATGTCCTGGTTTTTCAGTCAGTCGAACGGGACGTACCAAGGCTTTGAATACCCATGGTTTTGCAGTGGACATTACTGCTTTAGTGTAACAAGGGTTGTTGTTTGTAAACTTCATAATATAATAGCTGGAATTAAATATGAATACTCCGCATACTTATGAGGATTCAAAACAACAAAAACCTTGTTTCTTACTAAAGTCAATGTTCAAACGTCAAACTGGGGAAATTATAAAAACAGTGTAGGTGTTTACTGACATACCGTGAAATTTTTATGCAACAGAAAAAATTTACAGTCGCAAGAAAAAGACGAGTTAACTCGCGTTGTTAAAAAGGAAGGCTCTAAAATATTTTAACTATTCTCTACTCACTTACGTACAGTTGTAGTTCACTCTGTGATTGCTACCTGGGACATACCAGTTTGTCAAAAATGCAATTTTACTGTTATTAACAAACTCAAACAGAATGATATTTTCACAACAATTATACTCAATAAGTAGCTTTTGGTATATTAATTTACTTGATTTCAATCAACAAACTGACAGCCAGCTAACCATATACAATGTTTAATGTGTTTACATTCTTGTGCAACATAATTTTCTTACCTAATTGTATTGGATTCAGGTGTGTTAAGTGTCCATTACTCTAAGTTAATCAAGTTTTAAATTGAACTTTATTATCAATACTTTATTGTTATTACTATAATATTGTGAAATGTAGTACAGAATTGACGCGACTGTACAGGCATGTCACTATCTGGAAAGAAGGTCCCTGAGAGATATAATAATGTACCATTTAAGGATTGTTCCGTGGCATGAAAAGTTAGCCTGAATGTCACAAAAATAAATGAGGATTCAAGCTAATTTTTCTAAATAATAACACGGTAGTTATTTTTAATTACCTCTAAAAATATTCAAATGATTCCTCATGTCAGTAAGCGTTAGTGCAATACATAACAGACATCATCAATTTTATCTTATTGTTAGTTGTCCTTGCCTCTTATTACTGTTTAAAAGTATCCCATCACTTTCAACACATAGATGTGATACAGTCATGCACGAAGAAGGTTTTAAGCGATAACACCTAAACTTAACAATACAAAGCGCTAATTTACAAAAGATATGTCACAGTGCAACAAACTTTTATAAATATTTGGCATTTAGTGACTTGGACTATCAGATGTGAAGATGAGTTTTAAGCAGAAAGACTTCATCATCAATTTGTGATGTTCTGGATCTGTTTATTTTAACCGGCATATCGTTAAAAAAAGCGGAATTTTCGACGTCAGTAGCATGAATATAAACTTTTTATAACACTCTAAGATATATATATGTACAATAAAAACAGTAAAACTTGAAATTACTAAGGTAAACTCATAAATGACAACCGGAAATATCTTTCTTATAAGTTATCTTGACACTTCACGATTACTTAACTAAGTAGCTGTAATTAAATGTATTCGGTCCAACCAACAGTCAGTAGTCTATCAACAGCTGTAGTTTTCTTACCCCCTAATACGATACCATCTTATCTTTCGTATCTGTGAAATGGAAATGCTAATTCCGTTATAAATTACACTTGCAATGACTAAGATTATATGGTGCAGTTAACTGGGATATAAATTTTTTTGTTAAGGATCATATTGAGTCAGCTGATGACTAACTTTGCTAATGTCACAATTTTTATCAAAAATTCACCTCACAATGTGTACAGGAAAAGAATTGACTCCCTAGATTATAGGTTTATTGAGTTTATTTATGTTGACAATGTGTGATCACGAAAGCTATTGGAGATTATATGTAAGCTCGATAAGTATAAAATAAAATGAATTACCATGAGCCATCAACTCATTATCATAATTGATAATCACAAAAGCTAAATACAAACTATTGAGTAGAAAGTACAAAAATAATATTCGCCTTCAACCTGTCTAGTAGGAAGATACTGAGAACGAAAACAGCTAAAACTAAAAAAATCTCCTGAACAAGCACAATCATGACGATAACAAGAAGGCTCTAAACGTATTATGGATTTTAATAGGTAGAAACGAAAATTTCAGGCCATCAGTTAAAAGCCTAATGACTTCATGATTGTTAAAAGAGCCTAGTGACTGTCCAGTACAAAGAACAGTCACAGTAAAACGCATTCACAAAAATGTTTTGTTTATGCAATCTTATAAAAATGTTTCCATATTGCGCGTATAAGTTGTTATAGCTTTGTGTAACAGTGTTGAAATCATTATATATGACGTTGTCCATAGACTCTGTTTTCTTTTTATTGCAGGGATTGCAAGTATAAACGTTTTGAAAGAACAGCAGGCCCTGCGTGCACTGAACTTGCCAGATGACTCATAAGACTATTTTGTAAATAAGCAATTCCTTCTGTACAACCCGCAAATTTCAATTTTAAATATAATAAATACCGGGGCTACCACTATGTGTTCTCTGTTGGTGCGCAATTCTCAGCTTATATTGTGTTGTGAATCCAGGTCTTTGCTGCCTGTCAGTGACAGTTGCTTTCAAGGTTGTTTACTGCTTTCGAGATTTGAAAAACTCCTAAATTTACTCTGTGATCGTATCCTAACATCAATTCAAGGAACACAACGAAATTGATTGGCCCAAACTAGGTTGTTACGATAATAATGGGTTATTATAAATGAATCAATATTCTTGAATCCTACAATTTACAGAAGCGTACCGAATACACACTAAAGGTAATTTGTATTTTTCAGAACAACTGTTGACTCTGAGTAGCAAAACACTTTGTCTGTTGAAAACGAATACATTTTGGACACCATTATGTATTAAGACGCTTCTGGGTGTTTATTTTCTTCATAATACGATTTGATCAATGCACCACTCTCAAAAGTGTTGAATTCTTTTCCGAAAGTTTTTGATATGTAACAGCTGCTACATAACTGGACAGCTGTTTTTGGGCTGAGTGCTGCTAGATCATAATGCGGAGGTATGAAGATAATCACTTAAACAGCGATATATAATAATTAACCACGATAATAACAAGTATATTTATAATGTGGACTCAGACAGGCGTAATAAAATGTGATGGCTTCAGTGACAGAACTGGATATATGATACGAGTAGTGCTCTTATTCTAACAGACAACCTTTAGACTAGACAGTGGACAGAACACTTAAGATGGGTAGATCCAATGATACTTTTGCCTATGGACGGTTGGATGTAAGTCCCATAAGTAGTTCAGAGTTGAATATGCCTAGGTGCATCCTAGTGGAGTGAAGGGTTGCGTAGGTTTTGACTACAACACTTAATAGTTACCACTCGTAGCTAGTGTATTGGTGTGTGACCTTAGTTTTGCTCCGCTGTACTGTTGATGAGATATTGTCCTTAAAAACAGTTCTACAGCCCCTCCGGGTTGCGAAAACATAATACGACTCCCGGACGCTAAGTCATTTGTTGAATTGTGCTCATTATTCGAGGTTCAGCAAGTCTTTTAGTCGCTTCACATCGCCACAACGTATAACTATCCATAGCCATACGTCATTCGCACAAATCGGTGTTTATTAGATTACTCCTTCGGCAAAGTCATTGATAAAGAGAAGCTAAAGAGTCTCACGATAACTTCGTAAGAGACTCCTGATGTTATCGTTCTCCACGTTGACGTTATTCTGTTCACTTAAGTTCAGGATTCTCGATCTCGTAAATAATTCTGTAACAATAGTAGTTATATTAGTAGTGGTTACATTATGTCTTTATTAACAGAATTGTAATACTGTATTGAGTGTCAGGGCGAAATTAAAGAATATTGTATGAACGGAGGTTGTTTGGCTCCAGCTCCCACGTTAGGTTGGCATACGTGATGCAGGATCTGTTTCTTCAAAGTAATGTTATTCTTTGTGAAAGTCTCTACGTTCATCGATGAACTTTTACATTGAATCATAAGCTAGAATTTATAACACCTATGTCAGTATTGCATTCAATATATCTGGTCTGTATGCGATTAGTTTTAATCTATCCCCCTCCTTTGAATATTGAGCAAGGGGTTAAAAAAGCCTATTACATTCATTCAAGGTTTGTGTTTTAATCTCTAGAAATTTGGAATGTTGCGCACTACCCTACATATAACATCTGCAAAGTACTTTGATACAGCTGGGCAGGGGACTTTTACAGCCTAGAGCGTTACCTAAACTAAATAATCTCAGTTAATAAGGTATTGACCCCGGTGTAAAGTTGACATTGCTTATGATTAATGTCTATGGCTAAATAAGCGTCCTGAAGTAAGTGGAAGTGACGTCTTGTGAACTGCAGCATGGAGATCTGTGCCATCTGTTAGTTGATAAGACTCTTCCTTAGGTCTTTTGATAGCAAAGACTCTTTAGTTAGTCAGCTTTCTTTGTACAACAAGTCGCTATAAATGCTTCGGATTTTCTTGGCTAGGTCGCCTTGTATGATCTTTTATCGTCTTCTACCCTGTCATTATGTTTGTGCTGTAGTGCTAAGTGCTTCGGTCTGGTTATCTGTTACATACTTCCAGTTACTTTTTTCTTCTGAATCAGTCATACTGTGCCTCCTTCTAGTCAGGAGACCCTTATCTACTCGTTTTGTTGAGAGGGGTCGATGTTAGATACAGCCTCCAAAATAATCCTTTAATTGATTGTCCAATGTCCATCAATGTATGGATTATCCGTAATGATTACGTTATTCACTTTAATAATGCATGGAAAAAGTGGCTTAACCTCGAGGCAACGCTCATCGAAAACGATACCGAAAGTGATTACTCATGGTCATTTCTTTGGTGTTTTGTACTAGGATGTTTTAGATAAAGCCGGTGGTTCGATATTGAGTAGTCCAGCATTTTTGGTGCCCTTCTTGACTTCCTATGTGTCAAGTACGACCTCATACTAGTTACAGTAGCAGCGAACTGATTATCGAACTATCCGATGATGTGCTTAGTGACAAAGCATTAAAACCACCTGTGACAATCTGGCCAATTGTGTGAGAGAGTCGATAGTACTAGGAGGATGTTTCTTGTTTTTAAATTTGATCGTAAGAGGTGTTACATGCCCTTGATCAGGTGTTTAATGGCATTTATTCTGAAGCAACAAAGATCGATTAGTATGTACTGATGGGGGTATCGACGTTGAATTGGTGACTGGTTTGTGTTGCTGCCACATCTCTTTTGGTAGATCTTCTACTTCACCTAAATAGTGTCATGTTCTCCACACAGATTTTGTTGCCTGCAGCGTCTAGTTGTATTTATATGTCCGTAAAGATTAGGATCTAAAGTCCAGGGTTAGCACAAATGTGACAAAGTTGGGCGATCTTATTCCCCACGTTGTTATAAGCGCACTTAGGTGTTCGTATTACTATCATGTTGACAAATTTATATAAGTATTTGAACACGACCAGAGCTCCCAGTATTATAATATATCTGCTGGAAGTTGTAGTTGCTGTGTGCGTTATGTATTATCAATTTACTTGAGGCTGAGGATATCCTATGGTCTTAAAACTGTCGCCCTTGCATCAATATAGTTAGGTGATAATCTTGCCTTCTATGCATCGTGTTCATGAACAAAGTTAGACAAATCATATCTTTTGGACCATAAGCGGAAGGTATCATTCGTAGTTGTATAATAAAAAAATGGTACATTTGGTATGCATTCTACAAGTGGCATGTTGCAAGTCGTGCCAGGTTATTCTCATGACTTTGCATGTAGATGCTCCGTCACAGGTCTTACTGGTTTCGCTGGGACCATTTTACATTTATCTTAAGCAACCATCACCACGTATTGTGATATTTAACAGTAGTGGGGGACTTAGATCACGATATGATTGTTCTAAGTTGGTGTAGAATTGCGTTTGAACACTTCCAGATAACCCTATCTAGCTTCAGTTACTGTTGCGTAGAACCAGAAAACCCCTTGAAACAAGTTCAGAAAGGCGAAGAAATTAATAGATAACATTGTATTCAATCAGCACGCAGATAGTTCTTAATCAGAAAATTCTAGACATTGAAAAGTCACGTGATGTATCTCTGATTAGACAGTTATCTTACTACTACTGTGTATAGTAGGATATAGACATCTCTAGAAGCCGAAATGACATTTATGATAATATAAATACTCTAGTTTCTGTACATACAGGAACCCTGCAGTGAAGTGTTATTTTGCCGTATTTCCTGTCTTCTTCCTCGTGCTCACATTAAAGTGTAGTTTTAGCCTGGGTGTTGAACAAAGCTTAGAAGTTGAATCAAGCGGTTCACCCAGACGACATAATAATTGACGACAGAGATTTCGCGGTAGAATAAAGCATCCAAACCACGCGTCACAACAGTTACTGTGAAAAGTGGGTAAGGTGAGCCTAATCTGTTACTTATATTTGTATTGATATAGTAAAACTACCTTTCAATGTAAAATTTTGTCCACTGTAATCGATTATTACAGTTTAATTTTTTTTTAGGATGAATTTTATAATGAACGAATACCCGAAGTGAGCGCATGACAGAGATATTTCAGAATATAGAGTAAGATGCAAAAACCAATAACTGAACTTGGCAGACGTAAATTAAAAAATTTCACCGACCTTTGAATCAACTTAATCGATAACTTTATTCTTGGACGCCTCATATCATTAGTCATATACTTTTGCTCAATTTAATAGACTGTTTAATTGATGACGTTTTTTCATAAGCACTTCAAATTAAACTTTAAGTTTAGTATTTATGTAGCTCTGTAGTTCCTTTTAAGCAAAGTACTAATCTGTTAGATTTCTGGACTGCTTCGCAAATCATGATTTATTCTTTGATATTAATGCACTAGTTGCATTCCAAGTCTCCACACTTAACTCTTAGCCATTCAGTGGAAACAGACAAATTCTAAATTTCCTATATTAAAGGGGCTTCCTGGTAATCAATGGAAGGATGATAGCACGTTTAGTTAAATTTGTTTCGTTGTTCACATTTTTACCATCGTACACATCACACTGCATATTTTCTTACCTAATCATGTTTACATTAACTACTATTTTTACGAATAGTACATTCGCGGAGCAGTCACCACTCGTAACATGTGCACACTAAATCAGAAGAAAACTGCATTATTACTTAGAAAATGTCGAACATTCCGAAACCCAAAGCTTGAATTTAAACATTACTGCACTTCAGGTCAAGTCACAGGTTAGTTAATAAATTACTAATTATAAACTAACCCCTGTAGCTGCTATCTTGTTTGATGTTCAGATGACGGATAATTTGTAAGAAGGCATGTCAGTTGCAGATCTTGGATGTGGTACTGGAATGTTATCTATCGGTGCTAAACTCCTTGGAGTTAGGTAAGAAACTGACACTTGTTCAATCTCTATGGTAGGTATCAGTTACGCACTTGGATTCAAAATCAATGAGGACACTGTGACGGAGTTTCGACCAAATCTAGAGACGTATGAAATGTTAGATAAATATTAACACTACTTTAATTGATGTAGTACGCTTGTCCCGTCAAAACAATAACAAATTTGTTGATACTGATATCATAAAACCTCCTTTAGGTACTATTCCAGATAACAGTGGTAAGATTGGATTGACACAATGATCTTATCTCGTAGGTGCTGATATGGCATTCCTACATGATGCGTTGTCCATTGCCCACTCAGATGTATATTCTCTCCATAAAACGACTACACAAAATGTAAGTTGATATTTAAGATATTGAACACTTACAATTACTGTTTTGCTGAATTGGAAATGGATTAAATTGAAGTGAGGTTGAATCCGAGTGAATAGATGTAGCGGATATTTTACTGATACAGTTTCGTCGGCTACATTATCCCTCCACTGCTAAGGATAACCGCATATTAATTTCCAAGATCGTATAGTGTATTGATTTAAAGCTAGCTTAACGAATAAACTGATATTCAATATTAAGTCATTAATTTGATGGGATCTTACTAATTTGTAAACAAAGTTACATTATTTTTTAGGATATCATGTCAACTTATATATATTGGCTGGCTCATCACAGTAATTTTCAGTGAAAACTTTCTACATTATGGCGTAATGATGACAAACTTTTGAAAATGATGTAAACGTGTTCTGACGATACACGACACTACTAACTTTTCAGAGACAGCTAATTCATATCACGAATCTCAAGAAAAAACAATATAGTTAATCATATAGATACTGCTATTACGTATTAATAAGATAGCCAACATCATATTTAGTTTTAAATCTTGAGAGATATCTCACCGCCTATTAAAAGCCTTTAGTGGAACAACAGTTATCAAGTTAACTCGTGAGTAACATATGACCTGGTCCGAATGTATATTGACTCAAGTCTTCACACTTCATAATAGAAACAAAAGAAAATTAACAGAAAAGAGGTTGGACTGGCGGCAGCAAGCTACACTGCACACCAAACGTACAAAATGATTATAAAAAACAGGAATAAAATCGAAAGACAAAGAGCTTGAAATTTTATTGTCTAATATTTAAGAAAAGAGAAAATATGTCACCTTTGCCACTATAGCTGATTTTTAATCATACTTTACAACCAGTCATAAAGTCTGCAATCCCTGGTTCGGTTAAAAATTTGTCTTAGTCAGATCACTATCGGCTTTCAGCCTACTTTGATGCTGAGCTACATATATCATATATCAGTGAACAATCTTAACTTCAACCACACAATCCAGTTGTACTTACAATTGCAAGAAGTAAGCAGATGAATGGCTACTAAACCATCTGTACATTCTGACTGTTGTTCGTTTCTTAGATCATTCTCAACGGTTGTTGCGAGCTAAAACAAAACACTGACTAGCAACGTAAAAATTGATGCTAATATTACAATATTTAAAAGTGCAATATAGTTAATAAAGCTTCGCTGAGCTATAAAGATACTTTAATTACACAATTTAGCATTACAAACATTTACGTTGTCTCCTGTGAATTTTGATATGGTTAACACACTCTGTTAAGTGTCATTACTGAAAAAGTCTTCAAACTTGGCAGTCAACTTAGATACTAGGTAAACAAAACTACTGCTACTATAAATAATAATGTTATTGGTACAGTTGTATAAATGCAAGTTGCGAAAGACCTTGCTACCTAGGAACCGTATACAATAGTCTGCGCTGATTAACAATTTACTATGTTGTGCTATAGCTGCTGTAAACAATAAAACTTATTTGTATTTACTGTTTTAATCTAACTGTATAGCATATTCTACGTACGACACATAATACTGGTGCACAAGCCAATGTAATTGCTGAACTTCATTTTGATCTGCCTCGTTGATACAAACACCATCGTTATGATACTGTAGATAATGCTGTTGACTTCATTCACTCTAGGTTTTAAATGTAAATAAATTTACTTGCAACGTGTACCCTTTTATATCATAACTCAGGTGGGTGATTATCAAAAAACATGTAATTTGTTGTGCATGATAAGTATACAACTAGGTATTGCAAACCCCCATTTACAAGACTTGTTGTGCTCTTAATTGTTATCGCACAAATGACGAAGAACACTAACGATATCCTCTCATTTTATCTGGTAGCGCATTTAACGTCCAGGTACAGGCTGCGGTCTTGGCATGTTTTGTGCACATAACGCCTCAAACATATCTTGTTCTTTATGCATTGAACATTCTGACCGACTAGGGTAGGAACGTTTTAATTTAAAATGATTTTCGCACCTGTACAGCGGGTACGTATATATATTTAGGAGGTATTGGTGTTTTGCCGTTAATTTGTTATCGACTGAAGGTAAACTATAGCTGAATCAAGGCTATTTGCTCAAGTTGCACATATGACAACAGTCATGTCAAGTTAACGGGAATATTCAAATACCTTTAAACTATTTGAGTAGAAGTAATTAAAAACCCAAACACAAATTGGCTAAGTGCAATGCTTTTTGTCAATTGTTTCTTCGAAGCCAATAAAAAAGTTAAGTAGAATAACTTCTACACATTTACGTTAGAAGTACATGGGAGAAGTTCATATTTATTATTCAGGCTATAATTATAATCCTGAATCAAAGTGAATTAGTGAGATTATCATTTCATTATTATATCAGTCTCCTTTGAAACGACCACAATTACCGATGACACTTTTAAAATGAAAGTTCATTATAACAAACTTGTCTATCCTCCAAAAGCTTGAAATATAGTTAGCGAAATACTGTTATTACTATATAGACTAAAACAGTAAAAATGCGTAATCATTAATGAAAAGAAATTCGATTATTTAGTTAACTTACTTGAATTTGTCATCACGTTGATTGTAAACCTGCCCAACAACAAACATGCATGTTAGCATAAGTCTACATATCTTACGTTTTCCGTTTGTCTGAACAAATACATATTCATCTTCTAGTTCAACATTGAAAGATGTAGAGTTTGATTCTTTATTTAATTTCGAATCAACATACTTTCCACGTCGAAACACTGTTGCACTAGATCCTGCCGTTCGACAAAATAAAGCACCCTGACCAGGTGTTATTTCAAATTCACTTATAACTGTACTAACTGGTAATACACCAACAGAATAAGCATCACTTTCTTTTGGATCAACTATGTTTTAAAGGAAATCATAATAAAATTAATTTGAAATCATTGCAACCAGCGATTAAGTACTACTTTGTTCTTATCTGGTTAAGTAACTTTGTTTCAAAAAGTGAGGAAAACAGATTCACTAGTATTTTCAGATGTACAATAATATTAAGCAATTTTATTGGCATTCACACTTTGTCCAGTATTGAGTACATTACGAAATATCTGGTTTAGAAGAAATATTCCTTATGTCTGATAATGCATTATTAATTTATTAAGGTCCCTGTAACAGTCACCTGCTGTTTTGGAAGATTATCTTTGCATTGCTAGTTCAGAATCAAAGCTGGATCGTCAATGTTAACCAAATTCAAATGTCATATGTCTGCCTTCATTAAAACACACACAGCATAAGAATAATGAATGGGATCTATGTAGTTCTGAATCCACAACCAAAGGAGAATATTTAAATTAAAAAATGTTCTACCCTCTTTCATACAATGGGGGAGGGCTCTTTTCCTGTAAATTATGATCGATAAGCAGCTTACATTATACTATTGAGAATCAAATACAAAACCTGATTTTGTATGTTGTAGATTACTTTTATGTAACTTTACGTTTAGTGTTAAAATAGCTTTTACAAATGACCGTAGAATTTATGCATAAAATAACGGTTTCTCCACAACGTTTCCATTGATTAGAGAGATTTTTTAAGCCGATAGACATTTGCAGAGACTCAGATTATCCCCTGAACATATCAACTTTAACACTGTACAATTCACTTTGATACTGGTATGAAGACGTCTACATACAATAAACAGTCAATACTATGTGTTAATAACAAAGTAGAGTTTTTTTCTTTGAATACGATCAGATAACCTTGTTACCTATATCTTTTCAAGACGGTAATATTGAATGATTCAAGCAATACAAAATAACGAATAAACGTCATTGAAAAATAACTATTCGAAAACTAATTTCATGCATTCCAAATGAACATTGTTATCAATAAGGAGTTAACAGCTGCAAAGTAGGTATCATTTAAAAAAAAACTGTACAGTTATAAGGCTACATTTATTACGACAATAAAATTAACCATACGAAGAGAAGAAGCAGTACCAACAAACATCGTACAATGGGTATATCTTTATCATTAATGAATAAATATTTTATTGTTTTTAATGAAAAACAAAACTGAACTCCTTACTAACAAAAGGTTTATGTGACTAATTTGAAGTAATTAAATCCTTTGTATTCAACTGTAGTTCGAAAGAAAAACGTCTAGGCGTTGTAACATCACTATTATAAATCAATTGCCTTTGAATGAGACCAAAGTCTACAGAGAAAGAAAACAAATGTATAAACTGTTAGTTCAGCATACTTTGACGGCGCATACAAAAGTACTGAGATTATTGCATAAGTAAAGTTTCACATTAACTTTCTATTATGTGAAGACACTGATGATTTCAGATATCAATCACAAAACCTGCAAATACTCAAATAGTTCGTCTTGATGGTTAATTATTCATATCGACACAATACTTGAGAACAGATCGAGCATTAGTAAATCATATAGCTTAAACATTTTAAGAGAAGTGATCAATCAGTTGATTTAGCTCTGTCGCTTAGTGCTTTGTATTTAGTCTGCAAGGTAATTAGTAGAAGACTTAACAAACAAAAAATAATCTACAGATGTTTATAAACAAGTACCCACTAAATCTGTATACATTTTGAATACATTATCAGGAAATATCATAATATATTCATATTTGCCTTAGATATGTTCGCTTACTTTCATTTCATTACATTTTAACTGCTGAATGAATATTTCGAGTACAGTCAATTCTAGTGATTAACATGATCTTTTAAAAATTATGTTACATAAGCTTAACCGCCTACCACCCCAAACGATGATGTTCGCAGATGTGGATGCAGAACAGAGAAAGCTAGCGGTTGCAAAGAAAAAAGTAGCAACAAGTCCTAAAGTCGCTAACTATTGGTACGTGCAGACTAACTAGTTGGAATCCTCATGATTATCGTTATCAATGTTTGGGTCGAAGAATGTGTATCATAGATCAGAGCCGGTCGCAATGGCGCAAGTGAATTTACTCGTTATGTTGCTTTACATTCTAGGCATTGAAATTCCTTCTCCACAGATTACTATTTTTTAGAGTCATATGCTCTAAACGTTTTAATTACTATCTATGGGATTCGACAACTTGGATTGATGTACTATTTGTGTCAGGTTCGTCGCTGTATATAAGCCCACTAATATGACACAGTCATTCTAATAAGAAAACGGCAAACTGTCTGGTTTACGTTACATACTTCTAGCGAATTAAAAGGTCAATTAATTTATAACAATTTTCACATGTATACTGTTAGTGACTTTTAAGAAATCACATTGCACCTTTACTAAACATTTAACCATGTGTATGAGTAAAGGAACTGTACATTGAATTTTCAATAACTTTGTGCCATCTCTTTATGTAGTTTGACGTATGATTTCTATTGTTTAATTAAAGCCTAGTAATCTCTTCTCAGTGGATAGTCTCTTACTGACGTGTATAAATAGCTCAATTTTACTTTAACTAACATGTAGCATTACTTTAGAAAAAAAACATTTAAATAAGTCAAACAGTTGGAAAATATTCAAAAGTGACTACCTACTGTTATGGCAAGTACTTAAAGAAGATTGATTATCTTCTAAAACTGTCTTTTCTGTTAACGATTCATTATTTTTGGTTGTATACAAAGTTAGCATTTTATTCTTATTATTGTGACGTTGCTCTTATCTTATACTCCTGTTTAAGGCATTAACTGTTGTTATATCATTTCCCATTTATGAACTTTAGTTAGTTGACTGCATACACGTTACCCCAGTTCACACTCACTATTACTGTTATTTTGTATTAATGTCAGTTTTCTGATTGGTTTACGATGCGGTCTGGTTTTGAATGTATATAAGGGCATGATTGAAATAAAATAACCGATCTGTCTGTTTGACTCATGAGTCGTTGTTTTCCTCTATTCCATTTTGAAACTGGTAGTCGAGAGGCTGACGTGTCTGTACAGTGATTAGCAATTATCAAGTTCATTGTATATATTGCACAAAACATAACACCTACAATTGTTTAATTCACCCAGTATAAAACTACAAACATAAATACGATCAGTTAGATAGTCACTGAAGTTGAAATTCGAAAATTCTATTAGAAAACATCATTGAAGGGAATATGGAGTAACATCATTCAATCAACCCTTTCGATAACATTTGCACTAATTTATTTGCAGTTATGTGGAAAATTTCATTTCGTCAACTTACGTTACCAGTGACGCAAGCAAGATAATTGTCTTATCATTTAAGAACGAGTATACTGCGCACCTATTTGTCCTATCTTACTGCATAATTAGAAAACGTGACCATGAAGAGTTGAACACACTTGTAGGTCATCGATATTCAATCATTGATGTCGTTGAAACATTGCAAGCGTTCATCTTCTTTCGAATTATCAACTTAAAATTGTTTAATACCTTTCTTTCCACAACCCGATTCATTCCCCTTTGACCATATTCTACATTTTCACGCTTTTTTTTCTTATTATCATTAAATTAAATACTAATTCTAACAATTCGGTGTTCATCTTACAGTTTCTTCCAAAAAGTTGAAACCTTAACTGATGCACATATGTTTCAGGTTTTGTGTTGTGCATACAACATACATACAACATCCAATTAATAAAGATTTGGTCAGACAACTACATTTCAAAATATGTTCATTAGAAAAGACAGCATAAAAGCTAATTTATAAAACGACTTCTCATTTGAAAGTAAATAAAGGAAATGAATACATCATTAGAAAACCAGAAAGTATCGAACAATCGTTGCGGTTTCTTATGCAACTGTGGGTCATAGGTCTAAACATGAAAAGGATTAAGGTAACTCGTCAAAAAAACAACAACTTAGTGTTCGATTTTCTATGATCTACTTTGGCTACATGTCACTAGGGCAAAAACCTAACGTAAGTTAAACAACATACCTTTAAGACTTTCAGACAAAATCGGTTTCAATGTATCAACCAGTTCTGGAAGATCGATATAAAATGAACAGTGTTGATTCTTAATAATTGTTGTTATACTAGGTGACTACATTTGACTGGAAAGTATAAAAAAGATTTTCATTTGAAAGCTCAGTTATGTACATATACAAAACACTAAAGAAATCGCTGTTTTCATATTCGCTTTATTCAAAATGTTTCAGGATTTATCCACTATTTAACCATATGCAGATATAATGAATGTATAGTTTGTAGGCATTAACTGTTTTCAATACATTTATAGTTACAATTAACATTTTGAACCGACTACCGATGAAATTCAAGCATTCATAATGATAACTTCTACACACTACTTTGATGAACTACTTTGTTTAATGCTTATTTCAAGTGGATTTATGTATCAGTATGGAATTATAACTTAAACTGCAAAGAAAATCTTGTCTTTTAATTGCTAACTATGATTCAATAATCAACATAAATTCAATATAATTAAATATTTGCAATGATATGAACACTTACAATAATACAATTGGATAAGCATAACATTCAAGTGATAATTGAAAGAATAAAAATAAAATGCATGAGACAGAATAACAACTTATTATCAGTACATTAATCAAATAGTTCACAATTAACTCCTATGAATGATTATCTGGTAGTATAAAACACACATTATAATGACACTGTACAACTTACAATTCAGGAATGGTCTTCAAATACTCTATGACTTCCTTTAATGTACAAGTACCATGGAATGTAAGAGTTCGTGGGACATTGTTACAGGCAAGACAATCAGGCTTAAAAGAAAACAAATGTGAAGAAAACTTGATAAAAATGTACAATCCCAAATAATTTAAACAACAGCATGCAAAATATAGAAGAATTAAGGATGATTTTTCATGTCATTTTAAAAGGTAATTTTAAGAAGATAATTGAACAGTGAAAATTATAGGAGCGTATTGCAACATTCTTACTGCTACTGGAACTAAGAATTAATTGTAGTGCTAAAACTTCTGCGATAGTCGCAACATAAATAACGTCATGTATTGAATTAGTGCTAATCAAAATCCGTACAATCCCACATGCAGACCAATAATAAATTGTCTCGAATACGAGTCAGACTAAGAAATGAGAATATTCAAAACCACTGGCAAGTAAAGAATGTGAAGGCCACATTGACATAAAATCCTAGAACAATGTAGGAGAATAGACAAGTGGACAATTGAATATTCAGCATGTTGTTGAGCTATTTGAGTGCATTGAGTTGATAATGTTTGAATCCTAGTTCAAATGAATTCCGGTTGTGTTTGAATAACTTGGTAACATGCCTGTTAACCAAAGCCCATAAATCATGGTACATAGTAGTCATGTTAATAAAAACGTTAGTAGAATTGAGGGGCATTTCATTTATATGATTGTCTTAATTCATGTGAACCTAAAGAGATTTATCTATTGTACATCATTAGTATTAGCGCAGACTTAATTATCAATGCTCTGTTTAACCTACAATTGTTCAAATAAAGTTCAGAAGGCTAATAATAATTGAGTCTACAGCTAGGCGCAAAATTAAATTAACAGTGTGTTTTGAGCATATTTACTTACAGTTACGAGTGAGATTAGATATAATAAAGTGATAGTAATGCTGAAATCCTATGAAAGTAGTGAATAGTATCTTCTATTCAATTGTTGATGCGAAACAGTTACATGCACTTTAATCTCACTTCAGTCTCTTCAAAGTACCCTTGAACTACATTGGTTATTGGTAAGTTCAATTGACTTGGAACGATTTCAGTAAACGTATAATTTACTATAGGAATTCAAGAGTATTCACACTCAAACTACTTGTTACACACACAATAGTATGCACACACTGACATACATACGATTTGTATATTGACGAGGTAGTCAACATTTCTACATGGATAGGAATATCACATGGAATTGTGACTGAAGTGATCTCCTCACACATGAAATGGGATTAGCATCTATTGTCTTCAATCAATCGAAATGAACATTATCACTCCCTTCTGTATGCTAATGCATGCAGCTTAGAAAGATAAGTAAGTTTCACTTTTGGATGGATTTCATGATTTGATTGATTTAAAGCGTTAATTTACTATTTATCCTTGTTGTACTTATCCATCTGTCTATCTAACTACGCATTCACTCACAATTTATCTGTTTATATGTGTGTATTAAAGGAGAGATTATAGTCCATATCATATTGACTTCTACGTTTGTATTTTGCTTAGTCATGCCATTCAAGGCGTTTTTATATGCAACGTTGATGTAAATATAACGTGAGCCGATGGTAAGTTATCCAGAGTTGACACACGTGTAGATAGACAGAAGATGACACTGAACTAACAGGAACACGAATTCGAGAGCGATAAATGTGGTAGTAAAATGTTTTGAGAAAAAGGAGGAGTTATTCCATGGAAATATAAGTATGAAATGGAGGGTGGGGGGGCGGAGAATATAACTTCACTACTTTGATAGACTCTGGAAAATTAGCAGTCACCTAATGTCTTTAAGTAGTGAAAATGGTTGTCTCAATGACTCAAAGTGACTGAAAATAATTGTTAACATTCCGACTGATGAATTGTTCTACTGACCAGTCTGTATCAAAAATAAATTCTGGACGTTTTTCTATTTTAACTTATTTTTAATTTTGTTTACATTTTAGAGAAAAATTGATTTACGGAATACTAATTATCCAGTTTGTAATTCAGTCAAGAATTTCAGTGACATTCCTAGTGAGAAGGGAAATGAACATGATGTCAGTATACTGGACAATAATTGTAATTTTCATGGACCCAGTTCAGTCATTTTTGGCAAAGAAAATAATTTTGAAAGCCTACCTCCTATGAAGAATATTGATTTAATCGGCGGAAGAATACAATTATCTATTAATAATGCTAATTTGTATTCTGATCATGATTCAGATGTTTAGGCGGGAAATAATCATTATGATATTTGTGCTAATCAATCCAAATTCGAACTAAATGATGGCATTTATTTTATTGATATTCTTTATAGATAGCTACAAACAGCTGAAATTCGAACTTCATTTTTTTATCTTATTAAAATTTTTGATGATAATTCACATATGTTGGAGAAGTCTGATGCTATTTCTATGTTAAGTACTATTGAAAGTCCTAGTGAATGTAAAGAATTTTTAACTGAGTAGTTGTTTGGTACTTTTGAGAAGATAGGATCACATAAGACTCATTATTCTAAACCTACTTCGAAAAAATTTCCAATGATATGCCTAAATCAACTTCTGTTTTGATTGGAGCTTCTGATAATACTACTAATAAAATGAACGGAAGTGATGTCAGCATATTGGACAGTAGTTATAATCTCAATAAGGCGAGTTTAATCATTTATAATAAAGAAGATTATTCATATAGTCAAATCCTATTTTCTATGAAGGACATTAATTCAAGTGATGAAAATATAAAATTTTTTAATACTAATGCTGGTTTGGATTCCATGCACAATTCGGATGCTCATAACACAACACCGGATTTTCATGTTTATACTGATAATAAATCTTCAAATGAAGTTAAGGGTCGTATGAACAACCACAGTGTGATCAAGGAAAGTATAAAAATCTATAGCCGAAATCTAATTAGATCTAGGTCGGTTCACAAACCATGTTCTCACGATTTCACTGCATCGTATTCATTACTTCAAATAATTTTGAAAATCCAGTGCTATTTATTCCTATATCTATGCAGCATACTACTCATTTGTAATTCAGCAATGGTCAGTCATATCAAGAAAGTATCAAATAATAGAAATACAATAATGATGCTTATATATCATCATATACATCCAGATAGGTCGAAATATTCATACAATGGCCAAGGTGGTGAAAGAGAAGATGATGTGGTGATGTGAAATATCTATTCCAGGTGAATTTGTTCAAATTTCTAATGTCAGTTCACAAATAAATAAGTCTTAACTAGAATATTCGAATACTGCTTCCAGTGAACAATAAAATGAAAATAAAACGAATCTTTGTCAGAAGTACAGAATGAATTACGAAACCTAGACATTAATTTAAACTGTGATAGATGTGGTGTTAACTTGAAACAGTAGTGGTATTCCACAATTGTGTCTGTGCTTATTGAATTCCGAAATACATATTACCTTCACCCGTGTTCTGTGTCTTCTTGATTATTGCCTGATATATTCTGCTAGTTACCACTCCAAATTCTTAGAATTACTATATCCACTCCATGATTTACATTCTAATATTCTTGAGTCATCAGCTGGCACCACTTTTTCTACCTAATTAGTTGTGATTAATGTGCTAATTTGTCTATGCGATTGTTGTTGTCATGTGCATCTTAGTGCATCTCCAATAAAAGCAAATGTTAGATCGTAATCGCAGTGCTCACAAATTGTCAAATTTTATTTCGTCATCTAAACGAATAAAGTCACTTCTATTGTTTCAATGCCTTAATAACCTATAATGATGTTCATCCCTGATTTTTGTTGCATGGAATACTGACATCGTCACTGTGGGTTGTATCGAGAAAATCAGACAGTACGTTTCAAATCAACATATCCTGATTTAATGTTGGTCCGATTGTGGGTGGAAATTGTTTCAATAATCATTTTTGTCCCAAAACAAGTTTGTTGGTGGTGCATTTTTACAAATTTATGCCAACTGACTAACTCATCTGACCATCGGAGTAAAGTTCACTTCCGTAATATCACTTGGTGTGGATTTTTAAACATAACCTCTGATGCACATGATTGTAGACCACAATTGATTGTCTTATTCACAATAGGATTGTATGCATGAGTCTAGAGCTGAGATTTCTAGCCATATTACAACTTTAGGCATTATCATCATTCCAGCTATTTATATGTGATATACTATCTCCTTCAGTAATAAGGACATGAAATCCATACATATCCTTAGTTCATTCACGATATCAACAAACATAATATCGGGATATTCAAATACTATAACTGTCGGAACAATGTTGTTACTAAACACTATTTTATCGTCTCCAATATAAGTGCATTAATCTGGTTATCTGCGGACACCTATCAAGAATCATCTTCATCATCATCACCATCACATTTCAGTATGAATTGAAAACAGTGTGAAATTGGATGCATCATTATTGATGCAAATTAGATGTGGGTTACAATGTGACAACATGGGCTGATATCATTTTCATCGTTCAACACACAATCAATAACTGATGCCACGACTACATCCACAAACCTTAACTATTTTCGATGACTCCTAGTGGTACCCAGATGAGACTGATTTGTAACAAACACATATCAATTACTTAAAAACAAACGTTCATCAAACCACCTTACACTCATAGGCAATCAGTTTATCAGTGAATATCTTGAAAACAATCCTTAGTTTCAAATTGTAACGCCAGTGATTTCAATGGATTCAAAATCAAATAACCTAACTAAAACGAATATTGTAGTGATTAACTGTTCTATTCAACAGTTGTTTCATAATAGTGCCACTTATATTGTTTGAATTGATTCCTTATTGGTGATTTAAGGTCTACAATATCACAATGTTAACAGATTAACTCTAAAGAACATCGATTACTTTTTTGACTGTCACCGTATCAGATTGTTTTATAGAAATCGACGACTGAATATTTATTTTGTTTGATTCACACATTACGCCAAAGAGAAATGTTATGCTATGAAACAATGTGAATTCTAATTATTTACTCCGTTTTATATAGAACTCAAGATGAAGGTGGTCGGTAGTCATCGTTAAAACAGTTCGGTCACGGATTGAAATATACGGTTATTTAAGCACCATTTTTTTCAATATTTTAATTGTGATATGATGACTAAAACTAATTAACATAAAACTTGGGTAAAAAGGAATTTCTTATTGACTGTTGGCTATCAACAGTCAATCGAAATACAGAACTCACAGTGGTGTATTATTTAGATTATTGATTATAGCTTAACTGGATATAATTGTTATGTAGTTTGGACATCCTGTTGATCAATGATGGTCTAAAATTGATCAAGTTCTGTTGCAAAATGCACATTTTTAATGAATTGCTGTGATACTGCGGTCGTTTACAAGTATGATTTTATTTAGATAGTTATTGGTAAGTAAAAGTCCATTAAGTGTGCTTTGTCCCATTTGGAACTTGTTAGCTGGATGGGAATTACATTTGTATTAAAGTAGTCCGCTCAACATACGCATATTGCGACAAAAATTGATAAATATTAGTCTATACTGAATCAACGGAAAAATCAAAATACACTAAAATAATGCCTATACATCAGTTGCACAAATGTGTAAGTGACTGCACTCAGTGGCATGGTATTGAACAAGCTAGGTTCGACTCTCTGTGTAAAGATCAACACTAGAATGTAAGTACATCCAGCTAACATATTTCAAACAAGATGAAACATTTTCTGGAGTTTATGTGTGAGCCATCATACAAATTAAATTTCATCTGGATGCCCAGTATTTGTTGGCTCCTAAGAACTGATCTCTGATAATCTAATCAACCATGTTCAAAGACATGATCAAAGATATGAGCTATCGAATGTAAGTATGAGGTATAATGCAACAATCTATTCAGTAACTATTTGATCAAATGTTTTGAATAGCACATCTTTTTCGAAAACGTGGGTCATTATGTGCTACATACGTATTCACAATGTGGTAGACAATGAAAGATTTTTATACGTGTATGTAATTTATATCTTGAGAAAATACTTTATAAGCATTCTCATAGATCGTGTGGTAATGACCAACCAGATTATTAGGCAATCTTGGATTTGAAACAGTAAAGTGTTTGAATAGTAGGTTATAACTGAATTCAAGGACTAGTAATTAGTACTAATTGTGAGATCAGTACTAACAAGTTTCATACCAGTCAATCAATCAGTGCCTGTTATTCACATGGAGTATTAGCTGTTGGCTATCATGTCGCAACCAACTTTGCCAGATCTTTTCAAGTTTCGCCTATTCAATTCATATCTGCTTCCGATTCACGCCTTAGATTTCCCAAGGGTTGTTGCCGGTTCTAAGCCTTGACAAAGAAGGAGGGTTGGACATAGAGTTAACAACTTCATCCCGTTAAAGACGATCTTACTAACAAACGGCAACCAAAAAACCAAAAAACTGTTTGAGATAATAAATGCGTATTCAGGAAATCCACGGTTAATTTCTATAAATGAAATTACTTTCATCCCATGAAAATTAGTGATGTGTCCTGTTTGGAGGAATTAAGAACTTATTTCAAACAAAGTGTGTATACTTCATCATTCTTGTATTCAGTTGTTATGGTTATAATTATTAGAATGTATTTAGATCTTTTCATTGATCTGTTACGCAGGTTTATATAGATGATGAGTCCCAATCACAATCTTTTTCAATCGATATCATAATTGGTATCTGTTTTATATGTATACACAGAAACATTGAGCACCTGTAATCACGTAGATATAATTCTAATGTTTGTCCTTCATCAAGGAAATTAAGTTTAATTACCTTTTTGAATTTGGTAACTTCATCGTATGTGCCGGTCAAACAAGATAATTGACGTTTAAACAGACTGGTTATTGTTAATCATTTGTTTACTGTTTTAAAGTGCATCGACTGTTACTCAGTTTAACCGATTCCTGAGTATGACTCTAATTCGCCTAATCACGATAACGACGTAATGTCAATTACTGATTTCGTCGTAGAAATACGATGTTAAAGCGAACTACCAAGTACCATTTGATAAATAATAATAAAGACAAACATTTACTAATCACACTTTGTATTTTACTCGTTACATTAACAAGAAAAGTAAAATGAGTGTTATCAGTGTGATGTGTTGCTAATCCAAGTCATACACAATCAGTAACTGAGTTAATGACTAGCAATATAGTACTTCCGTACAAACATTCCAATTATGAAAGATCCGATTAATGCACACGTCAAAACAATAATTACAATGTAGATAACGTTACTGGGTTCAATTTTATAATTTTGAGTTATCTCTGTTTTGTTTGAAAGAAAACATAATGATGTATCCTGGAAAAAATAAAAAACAATACGATTATTAGCATTTAAATGATTTTTATAAAAAAGAACTTCTGATAAACCTATCAGAATGGTGTGCATCAATTCGGTAATTGAAATGTGTTAAACACATTCGTGAAAATTACTCAAATATCTTGAATGGAAACATCAATGGTATGACTGATATAATTCAGCTGATTGCTTCTGCCCTTATGATTATGATTATTAACGTTATTGTGAAATATGTTGAATGAAGAAATTTCGCGTTTTTAATAAGAGTGATTGTGTTGTCTGCTTGCAATGAAATCGATATTAACGTACGTAGGTAGAATTATTTCTGTTTGCCTCACTCAAGCTCTGCTCCATGATATGCAATCTAATATTTATGAAAAACTGAATGCGTTACCTTTCCTACCTGATTAGTTGTGATTTATCTGCCAATTACCTAATGTCATTGTTGTTGCGATGTGCATCTCCAGCAAACAAATTAAAGCAAATGTTAGATCGTAACCGCAGTACTCACAAATCGCCTACTTTTGTGTTATCGCGTAACTGAATAAAAGTACGTTCGCTGTGTTAGTACTTAAACAGCCTATAATGATTTTCATCACTAAGTTTTGTTGTAAGGAATACTGACATCGACGCTGTGACTTGCAATATCCGAATTTTATAGTGTGTGTACATGCAAAGTTGTGAGGGTTAGACATCTAAGTAAATTTGCACAATGCATGGCAATTTCAATAGGGGATTATCATGGTGTATTAAATTCGATAAGCCAAGTCAAGCAGATACATTCACTGACCTACTCGTTAATATCCACAATTTCTTCTTATGCTTCAAATTGTAATTATGTACAAGTGATAGTTAATGCGTTTTCAAGATAAACTTACTGATTATTTCAGAGTTATACAGCTGAGCTTTTGTATGTCACTACACATAAATAAATCTGAGGTCATTGTAAATTACACCTTCTGTAGGTTAACAGACTAGATCTAGTTGTGGATTTTCAATGATATAGAAGTCATTCAGTTTATTGATACTATAACATCAACATGTCATTTGCAACATTTAAATGGTGTGGTCCAGATATGCAGGTCAAATGAACCGCACGAAATTTGATGAACACGACGAATTGTGAAATGAATACGAAACACGAGTGTAAATATGAACCGTGACGTAGGTGTTTTTAATGTGAACCACAACAAACTAAAAACATCAACTACAGATAAATTACTCTGTGTGCTACGTACTAGAACACATCTGTTAGTTTTCGTACACCAAGTACAATTGACATTGCGTATTGACTCAGTTATGCATTTATTTTTAATTGTTCGTGCTCGGCATCCTAAAATGTAAATGAGAAAACGACAATCAATGTTTGTTTGTCATTCATGATGTTGTTCACTGATTCATAGATAAACATCATCAGTGTTAAAAAGGCTGTTCCAGATTGATTAAGATGCATTAAACACCTATCTCACTAAAAAAGCTGTTCATGATTGTTAAACACTTTAACTTTATTGATCATTGACAGTACAACTTGGCTAAAATTTGTATTGACTTAGTAAATTCAGAATTACAAAGAGGAATGGGAACTCACATTATAGACTCACACATACATACATAAAATTTCATGAAGTTAAGTTAACTCACTAAAACTTGGGATTATTGTTAACAACGTGTAAAGTTGTGAATTCGGCGCTGGAATACTTTTCTGGTCAATAAGTTCTTTATCGGTGATAGTTCCACCTAAATAAAAATTAATCTAAGAAAATTATCACAAATACGAATAACACGAAAACGATGTTGACATTTTTAGTTACTCTTCATGTCTACTCTGGTTCTTCTAAACAACTTCTTGATTTGTTTACTCGAATTGTATGATGTTTGGCTGGTGATTTATCAAGCCATTGAATGGTGATATATTTGCCATCAATAGGTATTTTATGTGTACACAACATATTATATCATCTAGTTCATGATTTATTCTGCTTCAACCAGCCAGTGTACACTTCATTTTCAACAGTCATCCAGTATGAAATTCCACTTGTTTAGTTAAAGAAATCATTCGTCACACTGGAAACTAGTTAACATTTTTTTACACTGAATTGTAATGAATGCTACACATCATCTTTGTGAAACATTCGATCGACAGCATCAATAGTTAATACAATTGTGTCAAGTTTACTTAATGCTTGTGCTGGTGCTATAAGTCAAGGAAATTCATCGAACT
Organism: Schistosoma japonicum; assembly: GCA_025215515.1. Taxonomy (NCBI): domain Eukaryota; kingdom Metazoa; phylum Platyhelminthes; class Trematoda; order Strigeidida; family Schistosomatidae; genus Schistosoma; species Schistosoma japonicum. Next base: position 47,466,185 of record CM046063.1, on the reverse strand, counting down.
TGCAGATACATCAATGTCACTTTATCAAATTAAAGACACTTCTGTAGTAATTTCATATGCACACAATGATAGAATAGATCTTACTTCCATCTTCACTGCCATTATAAATTCCCTTGGTTATTTTCAATGTTATAGAACAATTCATAGAATTTATCTGGAAGTCAGAAATAAATAGAAGGTAACATTGCATAATGTCTGAGAGGCATAATTTTTGAATTCGAGATAGAAATCAACTTACATTGTGTTTTATTCCATGGTGTGAGGTAATGATACTTATTTCTCTGTGTTGTTGTGTGTTTTATTAGCGCATTATTGAAAAGTCATTTAATCAGGTGTATGATAAACACTATGAAATAAGAGTGGGTTTTAATGAATTCATGTTCATTGCAAAGTACATGTAATTTGACAATGCGGTCACTCTTCTAAAGCCTATACATTTGTAGTAAACTTAGTCAACTAAACGTTGATTAATTTATAACAGGCTGGCATCTTTTTTGCTTTAGAAATGTGAATGAATATCAACTTATCTTATAAAACGATATATTTCTCTCGAATCAGCATCCAGAGATGTTTGATGGAAATTGAGGCCGAAGCTCTGTGTTCAGTGCCTAACATTTTTGATGCAACTTACAAAATATTCTTGTGTTAACATTGTAGCCAACTTGCAAATGAAATCATCTATCTAATTTAACTTGATAAACGGTAAGTGAACTTGATTATCAAAGATGATTTTGTCACGTATCCCACATTTGCATAGTTTCAAGTAGAAGATGATTTATTTGGATAAAACGTATTTTTTTAATTCAATGAATATGATGTTGATGATTCAACTGAGTATGTTAAGTCATCATCATCATCATTTACCGTTGATTCGTAAACGCTCTACATTCAGTTTGATTCTCATGAAGTGATTGTTTAAATTCCTCTTATGATTGAATTAGAAATATAAAAATACTGATTTGATGAGTTTAGTGAAATAGACAACAACATTCACAATCAATGATTAATTAATGCACATCAAATAGTGAACCTACCCAATAAATCCAAAATTGAATGGTTTCATCTCGAAAGATACTTATGGAAACAGCAGCTACTATATAAAAGCAGAAATGTGACAAATAATTGATAACTGAGTGTAAATCATAGTTAACAGACTACTTAATTCGTGATCAATGACGACGAAGTAAGTAGGAATTGACGTACATATGGACTGACTGTACTAAATAATAATAATATTTCTAATGCGTTCAAATGAATGAAATTGAATGTAAAAACCAGTGAATCTCTATCCCATGATATGAATTTAAAATGTTACAGAGCACAGCATATACTCACAGTTCGAGAACAGTCAACGATGAAGAAGAATGTGACTGGATATTGAAATTCGAAAACTAATCAATTGTTTTTTCGTCTAGTTTTGTCCTTCAGTATTTATCATTTTAATTTTATTCAGAAGAGTCATTGTTGATCTGGACAACATTTGTACACAATGATCACTTCAAAAGAATGTGAACATTTTAATGAATCTACACGTTGTTACCTAGTTCATGCTAGTGTATATACGACAAAGTGCCAGTTTCACTCATCAATTCACATGATTATCGTTAAATTCAATGGAAATAATGGTAGTTAATCAAAAGTAGATTGTTACAGAAATCAGTGAATAAAATCATGTCTTAACGACTACTTGATAATAATGAATAACGTAGATTTAAGCAAACAAAATATGATGCTGGCACTTACTATTCGCATCAGGGTGTGATTTGCAGTAATAAATGTTTGTATAAGAAACAACGAGCGCTTTTTCTGCAAATTTAAAAAATGTATACAATTAAAATCTCATTTATAACAATCAAACAGCAATTTTCCTCCTACTAGAACTAAAAATGGAGAAAAGGTTGTTGTTAAGCAATTCAGAGTGGAGTTTCGTTTAATTTAAATGAAAAAACTCCATTGGCTTTGCACATTTTATCACCTGTTGAACAACTTATGAATGATTCGATAAGAGAGAGATCTTAAATCTGCTTTGCTTTTCAAGGCGTTTGTTGTTCTGTTACTGCTGAAGTTTGTGAATTGCTACATTTTAAAGTTTGCTCGCTGTCAAGTCTTTTCAAAAGATTCACCAATATTACTAGTTAATGTTAAGTGACGTGTCAATAAAATAAAATGTGAAAACAATGAGAGTAAACTTACCGTATGTATCTACTTGCAGATTATTAGTAGTCAAAATGCCATTGCCAATTTGTATCGATGTGATTCGAGTGCCGGATATAAAAGTATCAGCCATAAACACAGTCCCTTCAAAGTGAAAGTAACAACATCAACATATTGAAATTGTAAAGTGTGATATATTCAATACAAATATGAAATTGTCTTAATTGAGTGAACAATCAAATTAAACAAGTGGAATGTGTCATAGTTGAAGTAGGTTTGAATAATGTAACTGTGTCATTAGTGTGCGACATTCACTCGATTCATTTATTTATTCATTCATTTATTTATTAACAGTGTTGTTTCATTGCACAATGTGTTATATGATTCAGTCTAACGAATACAGAATGTGGCTGCTAAACAACAACTTAATGTAGATGGATATACTAAACATACAAACAGTGATCGCTTACCATTTCTGAATGCGATTAAGGAATTTAAACTTCCCTGATTGACATCCTCTGTAAACCCAATGTTTTTGATCTAAAGTCATTCAATTTTGTCAACTTATTTACTTTAACTACACAAATTACCCATAAACTATTTTCAGTCGCTGATTTATAAGATACATTGCTACCTATATCATATAATTCCGTTGTTTGCGAGTCAATAAACTAGAAGTCAATAAATTATTAGTACAAACCAATATCATACAATCACTTACATATGGTTCCTGTGCTACACTGTTATCCTGAAACAGTATATTGAAGTATATCATCAATGATATAAAACAATATAACAAGGAATTCATTTGTCTCAGATCAATACTCATCGCTGTTCTCATCAAGAAAAGAATGAAATTTCTTACAATCACGTAGCTTTAAATACACAATTCAATGGTCTGTGTAACTCACTGATTAGCCAAAAGTTACAAGCAACCACCAACTAATCAATGGTGTTCATTACAGTAGTTGTATTTGATAAGTTGATTGAATATGTTACTTGTCGTTCTGAGTTTAGATTGGTTTCACGATATGTTTCATGAGTAGGGCAGTCAACACACATCATTTAATAATGATGTTCTTCTTATTTATTCACTGGAAAAATTCTGAGTTCTATTGGCTGAGACTAAAAATAATTTGATTTGACTCATAATTATCGTGATGGTTTTGATTAAATGTACTGGAATCGACCGACACACCTACGATATACAAGGAGGGAAATCTAAGGTTGACATTCTTTAACGTAAATAAAGAAACATAGAGACTAGATTTTGTAACGAATGTATGGTGGATTGTGATTCATTTATGATACACATATTGCAGTATTAGTGAGGTGATGTAATTTACTAATAAGATCTGAAAAAACAAAACACATGTGACGTTAGGTGTTATTCGAAGTCTTCAATGAATTTACCAATGTTTGGGGTTTGAAATGATTGCAAACCAGCATAACTTATGTTCACTTGTAACACTTTCGAACAAAAGATGATCAAGTATTAATCTTCAAGTTTTTACATGAAACTAATGTATTTCTTTTTTGTTTGATTGTATTTACTGATGTAATACAGTTACAGCTCAAAAGTAATTATTTCACAGAAGAATGGATATCACTCAGTGTTGTGATGATGTAATTTTGAATTGTATTGACTGAAAATGCAATGTGTAATTGTTGACTAGAACTCTTCAAGCGGGATTGTCAGATAGATTAGGAAATATGAATTGATTTTGCTGTTGTTAAGTAAATTCTTATCTGTATACACTGTGTCATTAAAATGTCAAAATATTCCATCCAATTTAGTCAAAGATAAACTCATATCTATAATTCATTTCAATAAAATCAAATAACAGCTGAAAGATAATCATGGTGCCTTTATTTTTTTTTAATTACATTTAATAGAGAATGACAGGGAGTTATAACAAAAGAGCAATTGGTGACAACATACTAGATGATCACCACAAATTACACATCACGATGTGTTTCAAATAATAACTGATACTTCAATAATGCACAACTCATCAGATATTTGATCAGAAGTGTGTCAATATTTTAGTGGCACGCAACTTAGCCGGATATATGCAGCTAAACTTAATGCAGCGATAAACATTAAGTTCATCATATTCTTGAGCAGTATCAGTGTGTTTGTTACGTAATGGCAAGTTAGGTATTTATGCACCGATGAAGTAGAGATAGCATTTCGATTGCAAATGTTGTGA